>JANBXA010000616.1:2300000-2552500 GCA_030556225.1 Cricetiscus sungorus
CACACACACTCACTCTCACACACTCACACTCACACACACTCTCTCTCACACACTCTCTCTCACACACACTCACTCTCACACACACTCACACACACTCGCACACACTCTCTCACACACACTCACTGTCGCACTCACACACACTCTGCTCCTGCTGCTGTTCCCCCTGCTGCTCCCTCCATCTTCTCACCTCCCAGGCACAGCTCTGCCTCAGGCTCTCAGTTCTTGCTGATCTGGTGTTTGGTAGACTTTGGCCAGGGAGAGCAGCGTGTCTGCTCCATCCCTGCCTGCCTGATGCTTAGGGAGGATTTCCCAAGCCATTCCTTTAGAGGTGTGCTCAGTGCCCTCACCCTCAAGGGACTCGTACCTTTTCCCGCTTGGGCCTCACTGTAGCAATATTACCATTTGATGTAGTGTGTGTGTGTGTGTGTGTGTGTGTGTGTGTGTTTGAGACAAGGTCTAAGGTAACCCCGGTTGACCTTAAACTCCTAATCTTCTAGCCTTTACTTCCCGAGTGCTGTGATTATAGGTGTGAGCCACCAGGTCCTGTTGGTTTTGCTTTGTTCACAATGTGTCTTGCCGCAGACGGTGTAGGACTAGGCCTTCCTGCTCCGCTTCCCAAGAGCTATGGTTGCAGATGGGTACCACAGTGCTTGGATACTTTGTTTCTTTTGGTCCTGTCATCTTTTCTTGCCACTGTTTTTTGTTGTTTTCCAGACAAGGTTTCTCTGTGTATCCCTTGATGCCCTGGAATTCACTCTGTAGACCAGGCTGGCCTCAAACTCACAGATATCCACCTGCCTCTGCCTGCCAAGGGCTGGAATCACCACTGACCATTGAGGGGTGCATTCTTACCTGTCTTGTTCATACCTGTCTTGTTCACTGATGTATCCCAGACAGCTAGCATGCAGATCCATGATGAGGATGGATGAGTGAGATCCTATTACTTCTCTTTTCTATACTATTAATCATGCTTTGCTTCCGGTTAAGTAGTTACTTTTGTGATATTGTGTTTCTATGTCTAGGAGGAAACCTTAGGGAGGCTGTAGTTTTGTTTTGCCTCCTGTTGTTGTATCCCTAGCATTTGGCAAGTGCTCAGTGCACATGTTTGTTGTGTGACCCTGTCATACCGATCTGATCTTTACCCCAAGTTCTACTCTTAAAGCCTCTGTCTTGGACTGCGATACAGCTGTGCGTCTGAGTGCTTGCTTAGTGGGTGAGTGGACTTCCTCAGGCCTGACTCTCTTCAGCATGCCACAGTCCTTGCTGTGGGTCTTGACATTTTGAAACCGTGGTTCTCAGTCTTCCTAAGGCTTTGACCCTTTGGTATGCTTCCTCATACCACTCCCACAACCGTAAAACTATTTTTGTTGCTGCTTCATAACTGTAGCTTGGCTACTGTTATGAATCATAATGTAAATATCTGTGTTTTCCTATGGTCGTTTGGGGATTGAGGCCCACAGGTTGAGATCCGCTCTAGACCACTTCCTTAACTATGTCCTGCCCTTTGCCTGCCAGGCACTTGCGCTCTATTATCTGCTTGGAAAGCCTCACCTGACTAACTTGCACTTGTCCTTTAGGGCTCAGCCGAGGTCACGTCTTCTGAGTTTGGGTGGGTAGGTGGGTGGGGGTGCCCAGGCTTTTGCTGACATCTGGTTGTTGGCCAGAGAGGTTGAAGATTAGCTCGGAGAGAATGTTGTTGTTGTAGAATGAGAATGTAGAGTAACTAGAGTGGCATGGGTGAGGCTGAGCTTAGGGCAACCGAAAGCCGAAGCATGGACTTCGGGCTGTCAAGACACGAGGCCTCTGGACCCTCCCTGCCCGGGGTCATGGGTCCTTTCCTGGTCCCTCTGACTTGGATTTCTCCTCCTTACTCTCCCTCAGGGGGGGATGTTACCATCACTGATTTACCACTGGCCCTAGAGCAGATCCAGGATAATGTCCACGCTAACGTGCCATCTGGAGGCCGGGTGAAGGTGTGTGCCTTGTCCTGGGGAATTGACCAGCATGGCTTTCCTGGAAACTATGACTTGGTCCTGGGGGCAGATATCGTGTACCTGGAACCGACCTTCCCACTGCTGTTGGGGACCCTCCAACACCTGTGTGGCCCCCACGGCACCATCTATCTGGCTTCCAAGATGAGAGAGGAGCATGGGACAGAGATCTTCTTTCAGGATGTCCTGCCCCAGCACTTCCAACTGGAGCTGGCCCAGCGGGATGCAGACGTGAATATCAACATCTATAGGGCCAGGCACAGGGAAGTGAGACCTGCTGGACATCATCCTTTCTGTTGACCTCAACCCCTGTCTCAGTGGAGGAGTGGCCTGTCTCCAGAGCCATAGACATCGGGGCAAAAGAAAATGATGGATTGCCTGTCTTCTTTCTTCCCTCTTCCAGTCTGTTCCCCTAGATATTCTTGGGAAGATGCGGGAGGGGAGCCGCTTGTTAAAAATGGCAGGGCCCTAGAAGCATTGAGTTAAAGCTTGTCTTCGGCAGAGGAGGATGAGGAGGTACTCAGGGTACTTAGGGGAAAGGGAGGGAGCAGGGCATGAACACTGAGGCACAGAGAGACTGTCACTGATCACTTCCTGTTCTGTAAGCAGCATGGGCTTGTTTGTTTGTTTGTTTTTGAGACAGGGTCTCTGGCTGTCCTGGAACTCACTCTGTAGACCAGGCTGGCCTTGAACTCAGAGATCTGCCTGCTTCTGCCTCCTGAGTGCTGGCATTAAAGGTGTTAGCTATCACCACTCTGGCTTCAGAATGGACTTTTTAACCCCAGCACTCCAGAGGCAGAGGCAGGCAGATCTCTGAGTTCAAGGCCAGCCAGAACTATATATTGAGACCCTATCTCAAAAAAACAAACAAACAAACACATTTTAAGGGGAAAAAGAAGCATCCATCATGTCTTCGTACCCCCAAACATGTAGCTATATATTGAGGGAGAGCTGGTACCAAGACACCTCAGAGCACCTGCGTCTTGCCTGCTATAATAAGACTCTAAGACATGTCCTCCTAGAGCTGAGCCTGGGGACAAGCACCAGAGCTGTCCCTTTTGGCTGTGGCTTCTTCATGCTTTGCAAAGTTCAAGGCCTGACCACAGGAAATCATGTACCCAACTCTGGATTGAGTTCTAGGTTCTTCTGGTCTCTTCCAAGTTCAGTTTTCCCTTCCTAATTTGTTTCATGTCTCATCTCTTCCCTCCGGAACAGTTTAGGTAGGGCTCTTTTCACTTAAGATTTAGGCACGCGGCAGTTGTCTCCTGCGTGTCCACCACCACTCTCGTAGCCTCCAAACTATTCTTTAGGTTCTTGCAACCCTCCAACACCTGCTGGATTTACCTTCAGCTTGGTACTCAGGCTATGCCCTCATGCTCACAAACTACTTTCTATTTTATTTCCTTTTGTATTGCACTTTTAGTCAGATTGCAAAAGTCCTACTCTTTGCTCCCTTCCCCTAACTCCCTTGCTTCTCTCATCTGACGAAACCCCTTAAAATTCACTCTTTACTTCTGGAAAAACAAAAACAAACAAACCAATCCTCCTTTTCCGGACTCTTCTGTTTGGACGCGATTTCCTTCCTTGGGAGATCTTTTAACTGTTTAGGGACCTTGTCTTGTCTTACCTGATTCTTATTTCCTCACTGATGGACATCTTGGAGGGCAGGGTGGTTTATTCATCACTGCATCCCCTGAAACTGGCAGCAAGCTCCGGGCACACAGGTGTCCAGCAGATAGTTTTGCTAAATCAGTAATTATTTGTTCGGTTTGTTGAAGGAACTTCACCTCTCCAAATGACATTGGGTGGTGTCCTGAGCCCACCTACCTACCTACTTCCCGTATGTCCTGAGTCATAAATGAATACGGAATATGGAGGTACACTGGAAATAAAGAAACATAAAATATTAACTACGTGTCTTGTGACAACGTTACTGTGCCTTTTTTTCTTTTTTTTCCCTGTTTCACCCGCTGAGCGCTGTCTTTGGTGACATGACTCTTGCAGAGGTCCTGAGTTCAATTCCCAGTATCCATGTGGTGGCTCACAGCCATCTATAATGAGATCTGGTGCCCTCTTGTGGTGCGCAGGCAAACATGCAGACAGAACACTGTATACATAATAAATCTTTAAAAAAATAATAAAAATAAAAAGCCAAGCCACAGAGGCGATATACTCCTCCGGCCTGTAGGGGGCAGCATCGTCCCTCGACACGTTCGGGAAGGAGTTTTGGCCCTCGCGCCTCGCCGTCGGCCGTCGTCACCTGTGCGCGCGAGGACAGGGCTGCAGGAGGGGATGTCGCTGCTGCGGTCGCTGCGCTTCTTCCCGGTCGTGTGCACCGGCCGCTCGGTGCGTGAGCGCGCCCTTCCTTGTCCCTGCACCCTGCTGGCCCACGGTCCCCGGGGTCATGCTCCCAAGCCCACGCGCTCATCCCTTTCTCCCCACGCCCCCAGGCCCGGCCAGCCCTGCTGCAGCCGGCGCAGCCGTGGCACACGTTTCCCGCGGGCCCCTCCTCGTCGTCTTCTGCCTCCAGCAAGGAGCTCCTTATGAGGCTGCGGCGGAAAACAGGCTACTCCTTTGTCAACTGCAAGAAAGCTCTGGAGTCGTGTGGCAGTGACCTCAGACAGGTGGGAGGAGGGGCTGCCTCGACCTCGTGCTCTGGGAGCGCGGACTGCCCTACAGCCCGGTGTCCTTGTCGACAGAGCCCAAACAGGAGACTTTGTCCAAACCATGGTTGCGCCCTGCGGTTTCGTCTTCAGTGGACCCAGACTCCCGGAGTTGGCTAGCTGTGTTCCACGTTAGAGGGCTGCGGGATTTCCTGCTGCTGCACATCCGTATTTGTGTAAATTTTGAAGTTAGAGGCCCTCTCTGTCTCTGTGACACACACACACACACACACACTGTAACTTTGTGCATTGCAAGTAATCCCTTACGGTTGTGTCAGTGTTGTCTGTGTAATGAAAACACTACCATCTGTCCCATAGCGGGGTTGTGAAGATGAAAGTTATACAGGCGCAGCTACACACAGTGCCTGCTGTAGAGCGTTTAGTAGCGGACTGCTTCCTGTTATAGGACGTGGGGGGAGGGGGGCAGAAAGAATCGGCTGACTTGGATATATT
Organism: Cricetiscus sungorus; assembly: GCA_030556225.1. Lineage (NCBI taxonomy): Eukaryota > Metazoa > Chordata > Mammalia > Rodentia > Cricetidae > Cricetiscus > Cricetiscus sungorus. The sequence goes on from JANBXA010000616.1 coordinate 2,305,108, forward strand.
TTGTTCGTTTTTCAAAATGGGGTTCCTCTTTGTAGCCCTGGCCGTCCTGGACTGACTGTGTAGACCAGGCCCGCCTCAGATTCATAGAGATCCCCCTGTCTGCCCAGTGGGTTTGGAGATCATTTCTAATTTCTGTGATTGGCTTTTCCTCTTTCTTCTGCGTTTGTAGGCAGAGGCCTGGCTGCACAAGCAGGCCCAGAAGGAAGGCTGGAGCAAAGCAGCCAAGCTCCATGGCAGGAAGACCAAAGAAGGCTTGATCGGCCTGCTGCAGGAGGGAGACACAGCTGTGTTGGTGGAAGTGAGTGGTTGGGGATCCCGTAGGTATCCTAGAGACAGCGGCGTCTGGGGTGTAAGGTTTGTGGTGGGCCCTCCGCCTGCTTAAGGGATCTGTCTGTCTGAGGCCTCCGCCTGCTTAAGGGATCTGTCTGTTTGAGGCCGAGGTGGCGTTTGCAATTCAGTTCTCAAGGCCTGGGTGTAAGTGTGGACAACGCACAACTGTCTAGATGGGAAAGCGGCCTAGCAACCTAATCCTCTGTCCTGAGTGTGAATCCAGGGCAGGCTTGTTACCTGCTGGAAGCAGGGTATGGTGGCTCTCACCTGTGTCCTCAACACTTGGGAGGCTGAGGCAGGGGGATTACTGTGGGTTTGAGGGTAGCAAGGCTACAAAGCGAAATCGTGACCCCTAAAAAAAATTAAGAAGCTAGATTTGTAAAGTTAGTGATCATATTAGCTATTACTCCTGTGTTGGTGACTAATAAGTAGCGGATTTAGAAGATGGGGGCATGACTGACGAAAAAGCAGATGCAGATAAGGCTACAATAGAGGATGCGATGAGCAGGTGATGGCCGCAGTGGCTGGAGACTGGGGGTGCATGGGATCATTCTAGCACTTGGGAGGGAGCGGCGGGAAGACCAGTTAGGGCCGTCCATAGCTACTTACCGAGTTCAAGGCCAGCCTGAGACCCGTCCACAAAACGCAACAGGTTTGGGGTTGGAAGGGGTTAATGGACAAAGTGATTGTGGTACAGCGAGTGGCGAACTCGTGGTGGGTCCTTCAGGGTGTCCTGGTCCCCGACTCCCTGCCCTGGTCTCTGCTTCACCAGAACCACCCAAGGAGCTGCAGCTTTGAACCTTGAGTCTGCAGCTCGCCCTGCCACCATCTTTCAACTGGTAGAAACTATGGGTAAGCTCTTATACAGCAGTGTCCGTTTGTTTCCGCAGGTAAACTGTGAGACGGATTTCGTCTCTAGAAATGTAAAATTTCAGCAGTTGGTTCAACAAGTTGCCCAGGGAACCATGTCACACTGTCAGAGCCTAAAGGGTCGACTTTCCACGTACACTAAAGTGAGTTGAGGGGTCTCTCCAGCTTGCTGTTGTCGCTCCCTGAGGGGAGACCTTGGGGGAATAGTATTTGAAGGTGTGCTACTTTTGTTTGCATTTGTTTAACTCTGTGAAGCTGTGTTACTTTGCCTAAAACACCTGATGGGATAATAAAGAGCTGAATAGCCAATGGCGAGGCAGGAGAGAGAAGTAGGTGGGGCTGGGAGGCAGAGAGGATAAATATATGAGGAGAAATGTGGGAGAAAAGGATTTCAGAACGAGGAGGACTTCAGCGGCCAGCCAGCCAGCCACCCAGCCAGCCAGCCAGACAGACAGACAGACAGACAGCCAGACAGAGTAAGTAGGAAAGGACAGGTGGACAGGAATAGGGAAGGATAAACGCCCCGAGGCCAAAGACAGATGGGATAATTTAAATTAAAGCTGGCAGGTAACAAGCCAAGACTTACAAGGCCAGGCATTCCTGACTAAGAATAAACCTCAGTGTATGGTTTATTTGGGAGCTGGGAGATGGCACCCCACCCCCCAAAAAGCCAAAAGAGTCCAAAGAGCCAAAAGAGTAAGGCATCATGATGCGTCTGTCCTTTTTGGGGTGGGTGCTGGGGACCCAACTCTCTAGGAAGCCATCCCAGAAGATTTTGCCTCAGTGATGCCCATTTCTCACCAGGCGGCATTGACTGTCCCCGTAAAGCCAAGCTTTCACCGCAGAGGCTCTGGTCTCTGGTTAATCACAAGCTGATTCTTCAGTCCCAGCTGATCTGGAACCACAGAATCTGAATTAATAATGTCACATGAATGGCTAATTGTCTTTAAAGGAACTGAAAAGGAGAGATAAGAGAACCTTGTTCCTTCTGGTTTAAAGACTTTTTATTGCATTATTCTTATTTCGGTATATGTGTGGCTGGGTAGAGGTCATGCTGCAGGACTCAGTTCTGCCCTTCCACACGCTGGTTCTCGGGCTCGGCCCCTAATGCCTTTACCTGCAGAGCCATCTCACTGGCCCCCTCTTACTCCCTTTGAATCTCATTATTTTTTTCTTATATAAAGTTTATATGTATTTGCTTGTATGCGCATGGCTGCCTACAACGGTCAGAAGATGATGTTAGGTGCTTGGAGCTGGAGTTACAGGTGGTTGTGAGTCGCCCGATATGGGTGCTGGGAATTGAACTCGGGACCTCTGGAAGAGCAGCCAGTGAGTGCTCTTAACCACTGAGCCATCTCTCCAGCTCCCCCAAACCCCATTCTTACCTACCTCTGTAGATAACTGCTTACCTACATGGATCGTGGCTTGACTTCTAAGTATTTTCTTGTTACAGAAGTAGGTGTAAATGTACATTTGTTTCCAGTGTAGAGATGGTGACTTGTTGACTTGTTTTTTCCTTTGTTGTCTGTCGTGGGAACAGTTCACAGGAGTTCATAAAGATGTTCTTTGTTTGGGACAGTGTCTTGAGAAGGCTTGCCGTGCTGCATTAGCCACAGTGTGCAGCCCCTGCTAGCCACAACCAGCTTCTGTTCTTGCTGCCTCCTCCTCCTCAAGTGCTGGGAGGAAGGCATGTTCCCCCATGTTTACTCTGCCTTTGTCTTTCTGTTCTAGCTACATAGTGTTCTGTTGTGTGGCTGTGCCCTGATTATTCAGCCAGCCTCCTGTGCTTGCACATTTAGACTGTTGCCAAAATTCAATGATTGGAAATAATTGCTCAGTGAATAATCTTGTGAATATGTGCTTCTAACAAAATTCATACTTTTGTATCTTTGAATGTTGGTCATTAAGCTGGTTGTGGTGCATACATCTGTAATCCCAGCACTTGGGAGGCAGAGGCAGGAAGATCTCCAGGAGTTTGACTTCCAAGCTTTTCAGGATTACAGAATGTGACAGTAATGAAAAGGTGTGGCCTCAGGTCCCCAGCCCCAGAATCTGCAGCAGCAAGGGCTAAGTGCTCAGCTGGAAATCGCCCAGTCCCCCCTGCTCCTGCATCATCACGGGTTCCTGGCAACACCCCCAGCCCGCTGGTGTTGATGCTAATGATTGTGTGAGATGGAAATCCTAAGAAGGCAGGCTGAGGATGAGCGTGGAATGCAGTTGGGAGCGGTGCAGTAGAGGAGTAAGATTCATAAGCATGACGACGCTATGGATTTTTAACGCATAGTGGGAGCGCCATGGATTGATAGACGGTCCTCTTAGCGCTTCTCCCGGGCCTGTGCTCTCTATGCCCGTTTGATCTCAGCACGCAGCGCCGGCTCACGCTTGTCTCCTGTACTTAGGGCTTCCTGAACTCCTCTGAGCTTTCCGAACTCCCAGCTGGGCCCAACAGAGAAGGCGCTCTCAAGGACCAGCTGGCCTTAGCGATTGGTGAGTAGCCGAGGATTCTGCAAAGTGCAGGTGTGGTGTTCCTGGTGTCTTTGGTGCCCCTCCAAATCTCCTTCAGTAATTGTGACCTGAGTTCAGGAGTTGGGAGGTGGTAGGGGTGAGTATGACGGAGATAGGTCATGTGCGTGTATGGGATTGTCAGTAGTAAATGAAAAGAGACTTAGAAGCTCATGCATGAGGATGGGTGCAGTAGACACCCTGAAGGCCGTAAGGAGGCAGCACCCCAAGCGCTGGCTTGTTAGCATACTGAGGGAACCGGAGTTCTGGAACACTCAGAATCCTGAATTACATAAAGGAATTTAGGTTTATAAACTAACCCTCATGGTTCTTGCAACTAGTTAAAATTATTTTATCACTGTGCTGCCCAAACCAAGGCAGGGGTCACTTCTGTGCTGTAGGGAAAAGAACAGTGAAGGCGCTGGGAGAGGGCTCAGCAGCTGAGGGCCCGGCGCTTCCTCCAGGACCCGGGTCTGCCTCCCAGCACCAGCTTGGTGGCTAGCAACCATCTCTAACTCCAGTTCTGAGGGAGTCTGGCTTCCAAGGGCACCGCATGCGTGGTGTTAACACATAAAATTGAAATAAGCCTTTTTTCTAAAGAAAATTTAAGATCGCTTAGGAAGTATATCGTGAGCTTATGAAGGCTCTCACATGTCTGTAGAAGCCACTCTTGGGGACCATGCCCTGGTCACTGTGGAGGCTTCAGGGGGATCGTGCTCTCTTCCACGTGTCCTGATGGAGGGAGGGAGGGAGACAAGCTGGGTTGTAATTAATTGCTGGGAATTTTCTTGTCATCTGCAGCTTCTAGTCAAGGCACGGTTCTGTTTTTACAAGGTTGCCTTGTAGTTCTGTCCTGTGAGTCATGGGAGAGCAGCCAGGCCAACAGCTGTGCTAAGAAATCCTGGGAGAAATTAATTTCTGGATCTTCCTCTCTATGACCTCTAGCTGCAAGTGTGGCTAACCTTGCGTCTTCACCGGCCCGCTGCTTAGCCTCCGTCCCTTCCTGTTTTGCACTTCGGCTTCTCTTGGAAGGGAGGGAAATGGGCTTGTGGGGGGGGGGGTGGAGAAGAAAACTAGATTCTGCTTTTGGGTCTCATGAGGTTCTGAGAATGTTATCTTTCTACTTTTGATGAGCAGAAGTAGAAGCTGTCAGGTTTCTGGAGTTTGGATTTCCTGGGGCTTTTGGTTATAGACCTTTCCCAGACACTGTTGGTGATGGGAGTTGTGTGTGTCTGTTGTGGTTGTGTTTTTGAGAAGTGATTTGGTGGGGAGAAAATTCACTTAACCGCTGTGGGGCCCACTTTGAGTTGTAATTCCCACTGTCACACAGAGGTGGGTGTACGACTTGAATTCTCTAAGCCTGGGTTTAGCCTGATGAGAATAGCCACGTTCTGAGTGCCCGGTGTGCATGAGCCACGCAACACATTCTCTGCGTGTGTCACCTTTATTTCTCAAAGTTACCCTAGGGGGTACAGAGTATCATTACCGGGTGTAGATGAGGAAACTGAGGCGTGGGCCCTTGATAACTGCCGAGGTCTCAGAGCCAGGAAGAGGCCGGCGGCCTCTTCTCAACAACTAGAACACTCCTGAAGGGACCCTGCCCTTCTCCGCCCTCACCATCCTCCTTACTACGAGCTGAGGCTCGTGTCTTTCGTCTCACTGCAGACATAAGGGTCGCCGTGCACGCTTGGCCTCGTCGGTACCGCCACAGTCATCGCCATTCAGTGGTCGTTGTTTCCTGTTTTTGCTCTCTTGTAGGGAAACTGGGAGAGAACATGATTCTTAGGCGAGCTGCCTGGGTGATGGTGCCGTCTGGGTTCTATGTCGGCTCTTACGTGCACGGAGTAACGCAGAACCCCTCGCTGCACAAGCTGGTGCTGGGGAAGTACGGGGCCCTGGTCGTCTGCCAGACCTGTGAGCAGAGAGCCAACCTGCATGACGTGGGCCGCCGCTTGGGGCAGCATGTGGTGGGCATGGCCCCACTGTCGGTCGGCTCCCTGGACGATGAGCCTGGAGGAGACACTGACACCAGAATGCTGTCCCAGCCATACCTGCTAGACCCTTCCATCACACTGGGACAGTATGTGCAGCCCCAGGGCGTGACTGTAGTCGATTTCGTGCGCTTTGAATGTGGGGAAATCGAAGAGGAAGAGGTAGCGGAGGCCAAATAGGTTTTTGGCCCGGGGAGAATATTTATATGTAGATCTGGATTTCCTTATAAAAAGTTAATTTCTAACCCTCTTCAACCCTTGAATCTGTTTTTTCTTTTTAGTTTATAGCGAAATCATATACTCATGGGTAAGGTCGTTAAACAGTTATGTAATAAAGTAGAGGGGTGTTTTTGGCATAATACTGGACTTAACTATTTTTGAAATTTTGAAAACCATATGTGTATGTGAGCCCGCACATAACAGGTGTATGTGGTAAGAACTTTACCCAGCAGGCCATCGCCGTGGTCCCCTGGTCAGTATGTAACGTTGTCCCTTAGGTCTCTTACACGCCCTCCTGCTGTCATGGTGAAGTCTCCGATTCTGCTTCCATTCTGTGATGTTTTGGACCCCGCGTCTCCCCTGGAGCTTCCCCCGAAGGGTTTCCCCTCTACTCGGAATTTCGTATTACTCTGTGCGGTAGGGTAGTTTGGAAGATGTGGGCTCGTGTGCTGATGGCTGCAGCACTCTCTCTGAACTGGTCTGGTCCCACAGTAGCGTGTGACATGGGTGTGGGTAGCTGGCGTGAGGCAGGTTTTGACATTCTTGTGCCAGAGACGGGAAAGACAGTGGTTCAGTTCACCACCCGGCTCTCTCAAGGCTGCCATTTATTATGTATTTGCTTTTGATGCTGGAAGTTGTACCCAGGACCTCAGGCACACCGCTGAGGTAAGCGTTTTACTGCTGTGCACTTTCCCTTTTCCAAAGATTTATTCTAATTTCATGTGTTTGGGTGTTTTGTCTGCATGTTTCCATATGCACAGTGTGTGTCCGTGGTGCCTGCTCGAGGTAAAAAAGAAGACACCGGACCCCCTGGAACTGGAGTTTGGAGTTACAGGCTTGTGAGCCACCGTGTGAGTGCTGGGAACTGGACCTGGTCCTCTGCAAGAGCAGTCAGTGCTCTTAACCCTGAGCCGTCTCTCCCGCAGTGCACCGAGACCAGGTCTCTGTTCATCACTGAGCTCGGCCTTGAATTCACCCCACAGCCCATGCGGCCCTTGACCTCCCATGCCTGCCCCAGCTGGGTTTCAGGCTTGTGAACCAGGCGTCAGCATCGCCTTTGTATTCCTCAGCAGTGAAATGCCACTGCCATGACAAGTAAAGTCACCCTCAGAAGGAACCCTGGAGACAGAAAGGACGCTGATGTGCTCACATGGCCTCTTTATTGAAAACTTGAACATGTTCTGCACGTGGGAGACCCGGGCGTTTGGAGTCTGGCCTTGAGTGAGTGTGCGAGGAACTCCAGGGCTTGGGGGAGGGGGTGTCGGGGCGAAGAGTAAAGCAAATGTGGTTCCTGACGCACTAAACAGTGCGTGCTCAGTTTCTGTTCTCTCTCTCAACCTATGTTCATGCTCTCTGCCAAGGCCACAGAAGCTCAAGAGCGAGTAGTCTAGTGTAAGTTCTAGTGTACTACAGCCAGGGAGGGCAGCGTGCTGGGTTCTCAGATGTGCGGTAGCTAACAGGTGAATGTCGGCTCATTTGGTGTCTGACTTCTTGGCTGATTTCCCTGCCTGTGAAGGGACAGCTACATGCCTGCTCGGACAGAGGTGCCTTGCTTTAGAAGAGTCCCCTCTCTTTCTTCAGCAGGAGCTGTTTCCAGCCAGGCAGAGCAGTAAATTGCCCTCTTGTCATGCCAAATACAGACGCAAAGTCTCGTTCCGAGAGGTAATTCTATGAGGAAACAAAATCTGTAGTGAGGAGGAAGGCAGGGCATTTCATGAGTGCCAGCAGGGGGGGCAAGTGGGCGGGAGGGAGGCCTGGGGCTGAGACTGTACCAGGCCCAGATCCCATCAGCCAGTGGGAGAGCTGACTGAGCTTCCGCCTAGCCCTGGTTCCTTGCCCCACAGACAGTGAGTGGATTTTTATGTTATGCATGGATTGTGCACATTGGATTCTGGAGGGGTGGGGCACTGAGTGGAGTGCTCTTTGCTTCATGCCCTGACTGCCATTCTTACTGAGTACTTACTTCTGGTGCTAGGGAGTGAGCCCAGGACTTCTCTGAGAATGCTGCGGCTGCACTGCACCCCTGACCCGAGTTCTTAAGTGCCCATGCTGATGAGGTCATCAAGCTACGACTCTTACCTACCCAGCCACCCATCCATCATCTATCCGTCCGTCCGCCTGCCTGCCTGCCTGCCTGTCTGTCTGTTACCATTTTCTGTCTGAAGCAGCATCTCACCATAGCCCGGGCTGTTGTAGAACTCACTATATAGGGCTTGTTGGCTGGGAACCTACGGTGACTCCCCTGCCTTAGTCCCCCTAGTAGAGTGTGCTCCAGGGAAGGAGTGATTAGGGAATCTGGCAGCCAGGAAAGGCCAACGGGAGCTGAGCCCTACAAACAAGGGGCAGAGGCTATGTGAGACCCCGAGGGGCGGGGCAAACTGTGGAGGGCTTGGGAGCCATTTGAAGTGTGTTAAAGTGTTTGCTACATTGTTTAGTGTATATATGTGAGGGGGCAGGTATTTGGAGATCAGAGGACAATGGGACTCAGTTGCCTCCTGAGACTATGTGGGTCCTGGGTGCTGACTTAGCCTGTTACATTTGATGACAAATGCCTTTACATAGAGCAGCTTCATCTGCACCTGAATGACCCCTGGCTGTTAATGCGATTATGCCAGGGGAGGGTTTGGGGAATGGTGGGTTAGCTCACAGTGGTGGGTGGTGGCTGGACTGCATTAACAGCAGAGAGGCCAAGGGCACAGAGAGGCGACCAGGTGGGCTCCTTTGGGAGCAGGAGTCTTTAAAGGAAGAGCACAGAGGCCCCTGCGGTGCTGCGGTGTGCCCAAACGGTTGTAAGCCGTTTCTTGAGCTTGGTGCTTTGGCCTGTCTGGAGCCCCGTCCCCACAAACCTCCTTTTTGGCAGGGTTCACATCCTCCGGCAGCTCCTGGTTCTGACTTTTCAGTAGAACTTCTATAGGGTAATACTTTGGCTCACTTTCGTTAGAATTCAGGGACAGGGTTGCGTTCTTCATGTCCTAAGTAAGAGAAGAAGGCAGACGTGAGCCAAGACTGATGACCTCAGCTCTCTGCGTGTATAAGGTTTACACTTTGGCATACGCTGCTTTCCAGAACGGTGGTCCAAACCCGGGTGCAGGTCAGACGACCTTGGAAAGCCAGTTCAGCAGGCCCGATGTGAGAGTTTAGGGTCAGGCGGCACCCGGGTGCAGGTCAGACGACCTTGGAAAGCCAGTTCAGCAGGCCCGATGTGAGAGTTTAGAGTCAGGCGGCACCCGGGTGCAGGTCAGACGACCTTGGAAAGCCATTTCAGCAGGCCCGATGTGAGAGTTTAGAGTCAGGCGGTACACACTGCGCTTAGGTCTCCTGTGTTTATTTACTCATGTGCTGGGAATTGAACCCGAAGCCTCCTGGGTGCTAGGCTCTGCCACTGAGCAACAAGTCTTTTCTGAACACTCTGGTCACGCCCCCTTTTGTGGCGTCTCTATTTAGGGCCTGTGTTTCCAGTGTCAGATGCCTTGAGACAGAAGCCATGCTTGGGTGCAGTTTGCAGACACTGACTGCACCCCATCAGCTTTGGGGTCTGGCTCTGCAAAGCACAAAGGACAACATGCAAACGTTGGACACCCTGTGCCAGGCATCCTATCCTGACATTAAGGGCTGCAGGCTGCAAGCTCCATTTCTTGTGGCTGTTAAAATAGGGGCCAAGAGCCCGAGCCACTGTGGATTTCACTGTTGGAGACTAACAAAATATCATTTGGATTAGAAGTCTGTCTCTGAAAAATGCTGCCGATAACTTAGTCTCTCCTGAGAGGCGGAAACAGCTGAATAATAAAGTTAGCTTTTATTCTCTTCCTCATTGCCTCCGGCGTTTGAGGCAGGGTCTCATGAATCCCAGGCTGGCCCTCCACTTGGTGTGTAGCCACAGGTGACCTCAAACCACTTATTGTGTACATCATGTATGTGGGCAGTATGTATGCACACACGTGCAGAGAAAACGTTTCTGTGAGCCAGCCAGCACAGGTGTATCGGCACACGCTCTAGCTGCTGAGCCAGCTCTCCACCCCCGCCCTCCATGTTCAGGAAGGCTGTAAGTCAGGAACTTGGCTCTGAGGCCGCCTCTTCCTCCCGCTCCTTCACTTCCCCCACCCCCGGCTTTTTATTTTGAGATGAGGCCTTGCTATGTGGACCAGGCTGGCCTAGAACTCAGGACCCTCCCAGGTCTGCTTCTCAGGTACCTGAAACCTGCCTTTCTGATGATTTAAATAAAATCCTCCCAGCGTTAGAGTGCCTCAGTAGTTTGCACTTCAGCAGAAACCCTCTGCCCCCCAGTAGACAACTGAGGCACAGAGGGTTTGCTCGTTGCCATGCTCTCTCCGTGGTCCTGGGGACCCCCTGTCTAAGGGTAAACCCACTCACGGCAGTGATTCGCACGATGGCAGCTGCATCTCCCAGCTCCTCCTTTAGCTGCTCGTATGATTTCCCTGCCTGTGAAGGGACAGAAAGAGCAGGATGAGGTAGAATCGGGAAGCATTTCGGTGTCCTTGAGGTCCAAGTTGGGTGAGAAGGTCATTACTCACGGTCAGCAGTCCTTGGTGGCAAGAAGCAGCAGAAGCCTGACTTCTCCCTAAGCCCACTGTCACTGCTCTGGCTGTCGGGGTTGTGAACGCGTGTAGACAGGTACTCACAGTCCCCCACTGCACCCTGCCTGAGAGCTGGGAACTATCTGACTAGACTCCCCACCAGGAGGATGAAACCAAAGAGAAGGAAAGCAAGGCGAGGAATTCAGTACTCCACCTCCCCCATCTGAGTTCTGAGTGGCCTGGCAGCGAGAACAGCACCCCCAATTTCTTACGCTCCAAATGTGGGGGTCCCACGCCAGGAACCATCCCGTGAAGGTAGGAGGCTCAAAGCCTTGCTTGACGATCAGGATCGGTGTGTCGGGGTCTCGGCCACTGGGGTGAGTTACCAGGTACTCCTGGGCAGTCGAGAGGGCCCCCTCCTTCTCCGTGGCATTGGCCTCGGCTCCTATCCACAGGAACACCTGTAGCACAGAGTTTTAAGTTATCAGTGCCTTCACACCAAGGATCAAGTGGTGGCTGTGCACGCCGCGACGTTCACCCCCCTCAGCCGGTCAGAGCCACAGAAAATGCTCTCAGCCTCATCTGTGCCCGAGGAGGAAGGTTCTAGAAACAGCTTGATTCTGTGGTTTTAATTTCCACGTGTCTTCTAAGCCTACGCAACACTGGTGCTGTCTCCGTGCACCTCACACCTCGGGTACTTCTTATCCAAGTGCCTGCCTGTCCTAGTGCGCCTCAGCCAGCCAGCCAGTCTCCTAGGCCAGAAGGTCACGGAAGTCAGGTCCGTAGTTCAGTGAGTCACTAGACTCGCCGGCTTGGCCTAGGCAGCCAGCCGTGCGGCCTGTCCTCACCCCGTCTTCTGTCTCACTGCCTTTATGCAGCCAACAGCAGCCCTACCTTGGTCCCCATCCCGCTGTCCCACGTGATAGATCAGGTAGGTCATAGAGCACAGCTACTTCTCAGCTGTTAGCTCTGTCTCTTTGTTTGTTTGGTTTTGAGACAGAACCTCACTCCACAGCCTAGGCTGGCCTCAAGCTTACTCCTTCTGTAGCCGAGGCTAACCGTGAACTCACAGGAATTCTCCTGCCTCTGCCTCCCAAGAGGTGGGATTGCAGGTGTGACCCAGGCTTACTTTATTCTCGGGTAGGAGTTCATGTCTTGCTCAGTCTTTGGTATTCAGCCAGACGCTGTCTCATCCAGGAAGTCACCTCAGAGCCCTGTTGCACTGAACACCCTCTATGCCTCCTCGTAAAGCTTTGCCGCTTCTTTGCCTGGCTCCTCCCACTATAAACACTGAAGGGGAGCTCTTCACCCAGCCACATCAATTAGCGCAGCCATTAGCATGCAGGAAGCTTGCTAAGCTGATCTGAAGGAAGTGACACATGCAGGGAGACATCTCATTCATACTCTGCCTGAAATGTATTCTTGGGCTTTGGGAACTGGCATCTCAATCCTCAAATAAGGGCGGGACAGACTCTACTGTCTTCCGAAGTAGAGTGCAAAAATTCTCAGGGTGTGAGAGGAATACTTTTGTTCTGTTGGGCTTTACGTTTCCCTTTGTATCTATTTATTTAACACATGTGGTGCCAGAGTGTAGGTGTGGAAGGCAGAGGCAACTTAAAGAGACTCAGTTCTGTCCTTCCTCCCTGTGGGCCCTGGGGATTGGACTCGGGTGGTCAGCTTTGGTGGCAAGAACCCTCACTCACTGGGCCACCTTGCTGGCCCGTTTTCTAGCCTTTTCAGACAGGGGCCCTGACTGGCCGTAAACTTTGGATCCTCCTGCCTCTACCTGCCAGCTGCTTAGATTCCTGGCATGTGCCAATGTGCGGGTGTAAAGCTGGTGTGGTTTGAAAGACAATGGCCCCAAAGGGAAGGGGGCTCCATCAGGAGCTGTGGCCATGTAGGAGTGGGTGCAGTCTTGTTGGAGGAAGTGTGTCACTGTGGAGGAGGGCTCTCCAGTCTCTTACATGCTCAAGCCACACCCAGTGAGGCAGACTGTTTCCTGTTGCCTGTGCGTCAAGGTATAGGAACTGTAAACCACCCCAATTAGATGTTTTCCTCTATAAGAGTTGCTGTGGTGCTGGGCGGGCGTTGGTGGCACACGGGCGTTGGTGGCACACGGGCGTTGGTGGCACACGCCTTTAATCCCAGCACCAGGGAGGCAGAGGCAGGCGGAGCTCCATGGGTTCAAAGCCAGCCTGGTCTACAAGAGCTAATTCCAGGACAAGCTCTAAAGCCACAGAGAAACCCTGTCTCAAAAAAACAACAAAAAAACAAAAAAGCAAGTTGGTCCAAAACTAGCCACACAGAAACCGGCCCAAGCTGTGGTCTTTGCCAGCTGTCCTGAACTCTGGCTGTGTCTGTCTTACCTGGTCCCAGCTGTCCAGGAGCATCACGTCCCCTGGGTTCAGGTCATCCTGTGTGAAGTCTGTGACCTCAGTGACAAGGAACCGGCCAGTCTTATTGGAACATTCGAAGAGCCGGACCTGGACGTCCAGGATCTCTTGCTGCAGCCTGCAGTACAGCGGAAGGACAGCCCTACGTAGGAATCATGTCGATTGTGTGGGCGCCCATGCGCGTGTGCGAGCATGTACATGTGAGGACCAAGGCGGCTTTGGGTGTCTTCCTCCATCATTCTCCACCTCCGTTTTGGAGACAGGGTCTCTCAGAGCCTGGAGTCCAGGGTCAATTTGACTAGACTAGCTGGCCAGAAAGTCTGAAGGGCCCTCTTGACCCCACCTCCCCGTAGTAGGACTGCAGGCCTGTGTTGCTGTAGCTGGTTTCTGTGTGTCTGTTTTGTAGTGTGCATTCTGAGGGTTGGGACTTGGGGCTGCATGCTTGCACAAGGACCTTGCTGCGTCCCCAGCCCCGGAATCATGTTGAGAACTGTGAAGAATCTTATGATTTGTACAGGCCACAAGCTTGGAGGCCAGAGGCCAGAGTGCAGGGCTGATGTGTCCACGTACCTTTTGTCATTAGCATAGGGTGCTTTTCCCCCCAGAAGGTCCCAGAACTCGGGTGGCTCCTGGCCCTCAGCCACAGTGTCCGCATTGTCATCACAGAGAAGCTCCACCAGCTCCTTGGCCATTGCCCGCTCGTCCCCACTAGATCCCTGAGTGGGCAAGGAGAGCAGAGGCGTTAGGAACCCAGGACACGCGGGGACGATGCAGGGCTTCTGAAACTTTGATCTGCCGTATCTCGGGATGGGGGGGTGGAGGATGGCCTGCGGTGCCTCGGGATGGGGGGGGATGGCCTGCGGTGCCTCGGGATGGGGGGATGGCCTGTAGTGCCTCGGGATGGGGGGGGAGGATGGCCTGCGGTGCCTCGGGATGGGGGGGGGAGGATGGCCTGCGGTGCCTCGGGATGGGGGGGGAGGATGGCCTGCGGTGCCTCGGGATGGGGGGGGAGGATGGCCTGCGGTGCCTCGGGATGGGGGGGGATGGCCTGCGGTGCCTCGGGATGGGGGGGAGGGTGGCCTGCGGTGCCTCGGGATGGGGGGGGAGGATGGCCTGCGGTGCCTCGGGATGGGGGGAGGGGGAGGATGGCCTGCGGTGCCTCGGGATGGGGGGGGAGGATGGCCTGCGATGCCTCGGGATGGAGGGGAGGGGGGAGGATGGCCTGCGGTGCCTCGGGATGGAGGGGAGGATGGCCTGCGGTGCCTCGGGATGGGGGGGAGGGGGAGGATGGCCTGCGGTGCCTCGGGATGGGGGGGGGAGGGATGGCCTGCGATGCCTCGGGATGGAGGGGAGGGGGAGGATGGCCTGCGGTGCCTCGGGATGGAGGGGAGGATGGCCTGCGGTGCCTCGGGATGGGGGGGAGGATGGCCTGCGGTGCCTCGGGATGGGGGGGGGAGGATGGCCTGCGGTGCCTCGGGATGGGGGGGGGAGGATGGCCTGCGGTGCCTCGGGATGGGGGGGTGGAGGATGGCCTGCGGTGCCTCGGGATGGGGGGGGGAGGATGGCCTGCGGTGCCTTGGGATGGGGGGGAGGGGGAGGATGGCCTGCGGTGCCTCGGGATGGGGGGGGATGGCCTGCGGTGCCTCGGGATGGGGGGGGATGGCCTGCGGTGCCTCGGGATGGGGGGGTGGCCTGTAGGCAAAGGCAAAGGGTAAGTTTGCTCTGAAATGCACAGTGGTTTTAGCTTCACCTGGAAGCGAACACTGGGCCGTTCGGCCTAGGGTCTTGCACACGCATGGCGAAGGCTCTGCCTCTAGAGCAAGCACTATAACGCCAGGCCTAGCATGTAATTTTAGTTTTTGGGGGGATGGGGGACATTTTTTAAGGTGGGGTTTCTCTGTATAATAGTCCTGGCTGTCTTGGAACTCACTCAAAAATCACAGAGATTTGCCTGCCTCTGCCTTCTGAGTACTGGGATTAAAAGCGTGCGCCTTTTTAAAGATTAACATTAAAGATTAAAGCTGGGCTGTGTTGGGTTCCACAAGCCTTAAAAACAGAGCTTGGTTACCACAGAGCAATTACAGTGACATTTCCTACCCCATCCGAGAGGATCCCTGAGTCCTAAATTCTTGACACCTGCTGAGCTATTCCCCATTAGAATAACTGCCATTTCTAGAGTGTCTTAAGTGGAGCATGTGACATCCAGCCAGCCTTAGGGTCTGGACACTCACTCAGCACGAATTGGAGACTTTTCCATAATGTGTGCTGAGATACAAATATTCCACTGTATGAACATGCCTATGTTCATCCATTTTCCAGACATCTTCTGATCTGAGGGTTATGAATAAGTGTGCCACGCACAGGCGTGTGCAGCTTTGTGTAAAGACTGTTGTACTTTTTTTAAAAGATTTATTTTATGTTTTGTCCGTGTGTGTGTGTGTGTGTGTGTGTGTGTGTGTGTGTGTGTGCACCAGATTCGTGCAGTGCCTGTGGAGGTTAAAGAGGGCATGAGATCCCCTGGAACAGGGGTTACAGATGGTTGTGAAGCCACATGTGGGAACTGAACCCAGGTCCTGTGTAAGAGTTCTCTCTGCTGAGCCGTCTCTCCAGCCCCTAAAGAGGTGGGATCTTTTATGTTGATGTGTGTGTGTTTGAATGTGTGTACATATGTGTGTGTGTATGCACGTGTATGTGCCTGTGTGTGTAATATGTGTATGTGTGTATACATGTGTGTGCATGCCTGTGTGTGTGTGTGTGCACACAGGTTACAAATAGGTCCTCCCACTCCCAGCCTTTTGTGGTGCTGGGGATCGGAACCCAGATGCTCGTGCTGACACAGCAGAGCTGTCTACTGAGTGCACCACCTCCCCAACCTCTAAAGATGGTGTTTGTCCTACTGGGGTGCATACACAGGAGTTGCTGTCTACTGAGTGCACCACCTCCCCAACCTCTAAAGACGGTGTTTGTCCTACTGGGGTGCATACACAGGAGTTGCCGGGTTGCCTGGTAAATGTGAGTGTGATTTTATTAGAAACTGTCAAACTTTTCTAAACTGCGTCCCATCTTGCAGCCTTACAAATGGTGCAGGAAGTTCCTGCATTGCATTTTCTGTTTGAATTTTTCATTGTCCGACAGAAGTATAGTGACACCTCTCTATGGCATTCCCCTAGAGTATCGGATCTTTTCCTTAGTTAGCTCCCCCCTCGTTTATTGTTTCTTTCTTTCTTTTTTTAATTTTATTTTCCTCCCCACCCCTCTTTCCACATGGGGTCTTACTGTGCCAGGCTGTCCTCGAACTTGAGATGCTACCACATCAACCTCCCAGATAGCTAGGATTACAGGTTCATGCCACCGTGCTCTTTTCCTCCCATTATAAATTTAATTAATTGATTAATTATTGTAAGTTTTTATGATGGAGGCACACATGCTGGTGTACATTCAGAGGGGTAGTCTTGGGAGCTCGGTCCCTCCTTCCACCATGGGATGCAGGGATTAAACTCACGTTGTGGACAAGTGTCTTTACTCCTTGAGTCACCCCACTCCACCCCATCTTTGTGGGGTTTTTTTGAGGTAGGGTCTGACTATGCCCAGGCAGTCTGGCCTCAGCCTCACAATCCTCCTGCCTCAGCCTCCCAAGTGCGGGATCACAGTCACATGTGGCCGTTTTGAGCCGGAGTTCTCTTTTAAAGTGTGGAGCATTTCTTATGCTTTGTCATCAGCACCTGTTCCGCCACGGGGGACGGCACTGAGCCAGCGCCCACACGTGTGAGCGCTCACCAGTCTCTGGGGGCTGGCGGGGCTGAGTTTCTATGTGGGTCTGATTGGGGAATGTGGACGCCTCCTCCAGAGACTCTGGGGTGGGCAGGCTCCTCTGCTTGAGGACTGCAGCCTACCCTTTATTGACAGGGCTGAGGGTGGAGCCAGGCCACGTGTGAGCAGGGCCCCGGGGCCAGCACCCACCAGCCATCTTACCTTGCCATACCACAAGTAGTGTTCTGTCTGAGTTCGCAGCAGAAAGACGTCATTGGAGTTGAGCGAGGAGGCACAGGCCGAGACTTCCACAGCTTTGGTATTGGATTTGTCGTTTCCTTGGATCTGGAAGAGTCTTATTGGAGGGTCAGGCTCTGCGTTCCCCTTCCTGGAAGTCCCGCCCTGCAGAGAATGGAGAGCACCCCTGAGCTGGCTGTTGTGGCCTGAGATGTACTTGACCCCACATTGACCCCTCATGGTCTCGGCTAGCTGGAAAGGGTCCAGGTGAGAGTGTCGCCCTGTGCCAGGAGCTGGGCCCAGCGTCGTCCACACTCGCGGGCCTCAGAACGACCTGTGACGCAGATGTTAGTCTGAGTGCACACGAGGGAGCTGAGGTTGGGAAAATGGCTTATACGTCTCAAGAGAAAGACTCTGTGATACCCGGCACGTGACTGCACTGCCTGCCCATGCTTCTGCTGGGGCTCCACCAAAGACGTGGGCCTTAGACAGGAAGAGGGGCCCATCTGGGCCATGAGTCACGAGGGCCAGCGCAGTGTTGGAAGGGTGCGGGGTGGTTAACCGAGGCTGCTACGAGATGCGGCTTGGACTGGGAAAGGCCATGAGCTAGCTGGGAGCGAAGCCCTTTGCATTTGAGATTCCCATGAATGTGTCAGGATAAACCCTCTTTCGTCCTTACGTCTAAGCTAAGCCCCATGTTGTCACCGTCCTCCCCTGTGTCCTACCACCCCCTCCACGTACATGCTCACCAACCCTGGCCTGTCTGGTAGCTCTCTACGGGCTCATCAGCCCTGAGCACCCATCCCTGCACGGGTATAGTTCTGTGTGTCCATCCGTCCTCACCTCATAGATGACCAGCTTTCCTTTGAAGATGGCCATGAAGTGGCGTGGCTCCTTCCCCATGCTCACCCGAACCTGCACCGGGGCTCCGTCAAACTGCCGGTCCACCTCCACGGCCTGGAAGGCCGAAGCTGCCAGCTCATCCTGTGAGGCGTGGCGGCCCTGTGGCAGTGAGAGAGGCTGATGGACCTCGCTCAGCCCAGTGGCCAGGGCATCTGGGTACAGCACCGAGAGCTGCCTGGCTTACCTGCCAGATGTACAAGATGAAATGGGGCTTCCCATTCACCTCATATGTGTAGAAAACCAGATAGCAGTCTCCCCCGTAGAAGAAGCCATACCACTGACGCTCCACAGGGACCAGCTCCAGGCTCTCGATCCTCCAGACCTGGGGGACGAGCACAGTCACCAGAGAGGGGCCTCCTGTAAGAGGGTTCCACCCGAGGGAGCTAACTGGGTGATGTCTAACGAACCCAGCGGGATGGGGTGCTAACACCCATCCCAAGTGCCCGCTCCCTCCCTGGGTCTTCTCTGCCTTGAAAGCCCACCACACTGCGTGGTTTGAGTGGGGGCCACAGGTCACACTGGTCCATATGACTTAGGTCTTTGCAGGCTGAGTGGTGGCTTAAATACGTCTTCCCCGCCACAGCCAGCCCACTGGGGGCTGTGTCTCTCACTTTCCTGAAGCATTGTGTGTGTGTATGTGTGTATGTGTGTGTGTGGGGGGGGGCAGCCATCCCCAAGCCTCTTCGAGCATACGGAAACGCGGTGTGGGAGAAGAAGCTTACAGGGCGGGCTGCCCTCCGCCGCCACCGCGGCGTCAATCAGAGGCCCAGCGTTGCCCTCAGCAGGCTTCACCTCAACACTCCCATTGCCGTCGTCCACCATTCTCTCCTGGGCAGCCACTTCTGGCTTGGTGTGTAGGAGAGTCACGTCAAACTTGTCCTGGAAAACTTTGGCTGCAGAGAAGGAAGGGTGCAGGAAAAGCCCAGTGAGCGGGACACACGCTTGCCCCTCAGACTCGGGCCGCTCACGCGCGCGGAACAACACACACGAGGAGAGCTCACCAATCTTTCCAGTGCTGAACGCTTTCCCCAAGCCCGTGGTCTGGTCCTTCACTGACCATTTCTGGAACAGCTGTTTGAACATGGCCGACTCGGCGCCATCGTTGACGGTCTCCACGTTGGTGCTGCTAGGATAACCCTTCATCCTGATGAACTCCTACGGCCCACCCCCATACAAAAACGTGTCGGCCAGGGCATATGCTGAGTGCCTGCTCATCTGGCAATCCATTCCTCTGGAGTCAGGTGGCAGGAGTGTCCCCTCCCTGCCCCTGGGAATGACAGCCAAAAGATACGGTCACAGACCATCATGGTTATGACTGTTAGCATCCAGGCATCTGCCCTGGCCTGCCCTCGGGGTTCTGACGGGATGCATCCTCAGCTGCAGCCACTAAGAGCACTGCCTGTGCACATTCACTACGGTCCCTTTCTCTCTCTCTCCCCCTCTCTCTCTCCCTATTTCTCTCTCTTTCTCTCTCTCTCTCTCTCTCTCTCTCTCTCTCTCTCTCTCTCCCTATTTCTCTCTCTCTCTCTCTCTCTCTCTCTCTCTCTCTCTCTCTCTCTCTCTCTCTCTCTGCCTGTTTCTCTGTCCACCCCCTCCTTCTTTTCTCTTCTGTTGCTCCTGTCCCAAGAGGCTGGTCCCCCTCCCTCCCTGCTTTTCCCATTCCCTTTCCCCTAATAAAAAAAAAAAAAAAAAGCCCCACATGAGCTTTGTTGCGTGGTGCCTTTCTCTCCCAAACCACTTTTTAAAAAATTACAACATTGACCATTATGGATCGATTTTGCAAGACCTACTGTGTAACTCTCCTGACTGTCCATCATGTGTTCATTCATTGCGTTTAAGCGCATCACACCTGGGTCCTGCGCTAGACCTGCAGGATTTAGTAAGTGCGCCTTGAAGACTGGCCTCTCATCAGGACATGTTCAATAGCAATAGCATGTTCAAAACGCAGGTTCTGTGGTCCAAGTATGGTTCTGAGTATTTTACGATTTTCGTTGTTGTTTTTTTGAGACAGGGTTTCTCTGTGTAGCTCTGGCTGCCCTGGAACTCACTCTGTAGACCAGGCTGGCCTCGAACTCACAGAGATCCACCAGCCTCTGCCTCCCAAGTGCTGGGACTAAAGCCATGTGCCACCACCTCCCGACACGGATGGGTTTTATCTGCCAGCAGTTCTGGGAGCCCTGTTAGATACAGGGAGCTGAAGCTTGGGGGTCTTGCTCAGAGCACGCAGCTGGCAAAGGAAAAGCCTGCACCTGTATCCCAGCTGGTCTGTTGACTTTGAAGTTCTTATCTATCACTTGTGGGCTCAGTGCCTGGTGTGTTAGGGCGCATGCCTGCCGGGACAGAATATTCGGTGCTATCACACATTCACAGCTCCTACCAGGGCTTTGGACATGGCTGCCTGCCTCTCAACCTTCGTGGCTCCTTTGCCTTTCCACACGGAGATCTTGGTTCCACTTTGGTCCAGGATGTAGCAATCCTGAATCAGCCGGGGATAAGCATGGTTACTGATACTCGAGAGAGAGGGACAGAGTTACTTCTGCTTCCTCAGGCCAAGCCCCGTCCAGTCCCACTTACATCGTGGTTCAGCAGGTCCTGGACCAGAGGCCTTGTGGCCACCTCCGTGACTGCCAGCTGCCCAGCTGCGTCGGAGACACTGGTGAAGAAGGGGGATTAGCCTGCACCTTCTCTCTGTAGAGCATCCCACGGCTAACATAATGCTGTCACTCAGCATTGCTGGATACAGCCTGACTCTTTGAGGCAGACACAGCTTGGATACAGAGCGGAGGAAAACTCTTTTCTCTGGAGGTGGTTGTGTGTCTCTCCCAAACTATCCGGTCCACCTCCCTGGGCGTGGTTACACCAGAGTCTCACCCAGAGGTCAGGAGACTCTAACACGAGCAGATAACTACCCCCCCCTCGCTCCCCGAGAGGGGCTGTTTCTGAGCTGCTGGTAGATGCTTTTAAAAAAGGATGGCCCAAGAGCAACGGTAGATGCCCCCGCCCAGGCTGAGTGTCGGGTCTTTCAGGAGCACTCACTGATACAACGTGATATTTGACATGGGCGCCTGATCCGTGACCTCGTCGGGGACTGCCCCCTTGATGGTGGAGCGCCGGCCAAGGGTGCCCTGAAGGACCGCCATCAGCTCTGGGCTGGCCGACTCTTTGTCTCCCTCAACCACCCCGATCTCAGCACGGCCCCCTCGCTCCCTGTCCCGAATGTCCTTCGCCAGAAGCATAGCCTGCCAAAGAAGCCCGAGGGAGCACTCAGCTCACGGGGTCCCCTTCCTTCCCCCTCCTGTCCCCATGGCTTCAGTGGGAGTCACCAGGATTGCAGACACATTATTACCCCGATGTTGAGGAGCCCCAGGGCCCGGGGTGACACCCCCAGGTGAGTCATGCCCTTGGTTTGTCGGAAGGTGTGATCTACTCTTAAGGCAGGGTCCGCCTGTAACCTTGGGGGTCAGCCAGCAAAAAGGCCAAGGGCAAAGGCCCCCAAAGAGCCCAGCTCTAGGGTGGAGGAGATGAGAGGCAGGGAGACCTTCAGCCGCTCCCCGCTGTTGCTCTCCGGGCCGTTCCACTGGATGATAACCATCCCAAGGTCCAGCAAGAAGACATCACCTCGGTTAAAACTGTCCCAGCTCATTTCCACCTGTGTGGCAAAGGGCGGTGCCGTTTAGAGGGCGGTCTTAGGCGCTGGGGCGCAGCACTGGGCTGGCAGTCACTGGGGGACTTACCTCAGTGGCCCTGATGTTCCTTTTCCCCTTGACATGTAGCAGCCGCTTCACGTCATAGGCGTTGGTCTCCGCGTGCTTCATCCCAGAGGCCACGCCTCCCCTTTTGTAACTGAGGGAATATTAGTCCAGTTGCCCGCCGGCTGCACGCTGCCTGCTAGGTTCTGGGGAGACTACTGTGCAGGGTTAAATACAGTAATAACGCACACACACCCAGCCTCTGCCCACGTGGGTTATAAACAGACACACACGCTGCCCCAAGGGCCAGTTCGGTGACTAGAGGCCAGAGCCGTCTTTCTGCAGGGACATTTGAGCTGAGATGATGTTATAATGAGAAGTCCCAAGGACCAGAAAGGCAGTGCTGGGAGCAGAGGGACCCGCACAGGTTTCCATGACACCCCTCATGTTGTCTATGCGTTCCTGCCCCCGCTCACAACCTCCCAGACCTCTCCCCGCCACAGCTCCTGTTCTGGCAGGTTAGTGTCCCTTCTGCGTTCTAGTTAGCGCGTCCTGCATTCCGTGTTCATGAGTTTCATAAAACAAGAAGTTGGCATCTTGGTGTGTGTCAGTCTGTGTCTCTGCTCGAGTGTGCGGCTGCCAGGACACATTATCTCTCCATGATGGACACCTATGTTGACCACAGCCTCCTCCCACACACACACCGTCAGGAACGGCCTGGGTCATGGGCCCTTGGGGCCCTGGGTGTGTGAGGGGCTTTAGAGTTCTGAGAAAGGGGGTCCACCTCAGCAGCCCATTACACCCCAACCCTCGCAGGCGCAAGGCTCCATCCCACCCAGCCCGCCCAGCACTGGCCCCCCACCCCCAGTGTGATGGGTACAAGTGACCCTGACGCTCTGCATCTCTCGGTTACCTCTTCAAAGGCCTACGGACCCTTAGTTTCCTCTCTCTCTGTGCATAGCTACTCACATGATGCCCTGCTTGAAGTAGCCTCGGAAGGTGT
Organism: Cricetiscus sungorus; assembly: GCA_030556225.1. Taxonomy (NCBI): domain Eukaryota; kingdom Metazoa; phylum Chordata; class Mammalia; order Rodentia; family Cricetidae; genus Cricetiscus; species Cricetiscus sungorus. Next base: position 2,327,530 of record JANBXA010000616.1, read on the forward strand.
CGGACTCGTGGTACTGGACCTCACGGTGCTGCACTGGGCGGCCTCCCAGGTAGTCATCCAGCTGTGTGGTGTAGATGGCTGCACAGCTCTGCTCATCCTGGGAGGAGTCCTTCCCGATCCAAAAGTGAATGTTCTGCGAGAGGAGGCTGCCCACTCTCCGCGTCTAGGACGTGGCGGGAGAGGGTGAGGCCCATGCTCGCCTCTGTTCTGCTGACGTCCCCCGTGTGGGGACACCCAGTGTGCCTTCTTTCACACAAGCAGCCCCTCTAGCTGTAAGCGGGCACCAGAACCGGCCCGACCCTTTTACAGGCCTGCGTTTGGGGAAGTTGATAACTTGTTCCTAAAGTGGGGAATCTTCCCCCGGTCGTGTATGGCTTCGCCATACAATGGTACAGCTGCCGACACTGTCCACGTGAGGTATTAGAACGGACATTTTAAAAAGTTTTTTTTTTTTTTTTTTTTTTATAAAAAGCAGGTTATTGTGTAGCCCAAGCTAGCTCAAACTTTCCCGAGGCTGGCACTAAACTCACAGTCTTCCATTTTGCCCCCCAAGTGTTGGGATTATAGGAGCGGGCCACCATGCTCCACTGTTAGGGTGTTTTGGAGACAGAATGTTTGCACATAGCCCAGGCTAGTAAAGAATTCACAATGTAGCCCAGGCTAGTCAAGAACTCACAATGTAGCCCAGGCTGATCTTGAACTCAGGATCCTCCTGCCTTAGTTTCCCAAGTGCTGCGATTATAGGTGAACATTGAGAAACCGCATCCATCAGACTGCCTGCTTGCAAGTCTGTAGGGCATTGTGGGTGGTGCCAATCCTGGGCAGGTGGTCTTGGGAGGTAAAAACCAGGAGCAGCAAGCCAGGAAGCAGCACTCCTGTGTGGTGGCCTCCGTCCCTGCCTCCAGGGCCCTGCCCACCCTCAGTGGTGGGCTGCACACTATGTGTGGTGAAATAACTCAGCTGCATTTACCATCGCAACGAAAGCTACCTGTCCTTCCCAGCTCACAACGCCGACTCTGTGGCCAAGGACAGGCTGTGTGTTTGTCCAGCTCTCCTCAGAGCACTTTAGCGGCAGCTTTGACCCTGAGAGGGGGGTGGTGTGTGTGTGTGTGTGTGTGTGTGTGTGTGTGTGTGTGTGTGTCTGTCTGTCTGTCTGTCTGTCTGTCTGTCTGGGGGTGGGGCTTATGCCCACGCCCGATGCAGTCACAACCCCGGGCCTGGTGGTGGCCAGTGTCAGTCAGCCTGAGGCCCTGCGTGGCACGAGGAGGAAGCTAGACAGCCACCGGGCACCCATGCCAGCTTCCGACAGCCACCGGGCACCCCTGCCAGCTTCCGACAGCCTGGGAACTGCGTGCTGAGGCAGGAATGTCGGATGAGGGAGGCATGGCTCACCGAGAGGATGATGTAGCAGTCTCCCTCGAAGAAGCTGCCATGAGCACTCAGAGGCACCAGCACCAGCTCCATTTTCTACAAGAATCAGAGGAGTATGCAGCTATCCTGCCTCCAGGTTCCCCGCAGCCTCCCTCCGCTCTGTCCCTCTCCCTCGCTGAGCACGGCACCGCAGAGGAGGGACCTCTCCACAGCCTTACAGGGCAGGAGGCCAGCACAGCGCAGGGCCCCTGCTCTACCCTGGCCCTAATCACTCTGGTTCAGAATCTGTTGTGGTGCCTGTCCTTTCCTGTGTCCTTCCCGAGTCCTACTTGGTGTCTAGAAGGGCCTAACCCTAACCCCGTGGAAGGGGAAAGACGGGCGTGACCACCCGGAGCTGCCAGGCTACTCAAAGGAATTCTGGGAAGCTGAGCAGGAGTGGAGGTTGACAGCACAGAGAAAGCCTGTGTCTGTCTTGCATTCAGAGCCTGAGTTGGGGCCCTGATTTGCTCATCCCAGGAGGCTCATTTGCACAGCCTCACATGTAAATGACACTGTCTTCCCCAGTAAGGCGAGCCTGTAGCCACTTTTGCATGTTCTAGGTAAAATCTGGATGTAAGTATGAAAACATTGGATATGTAACTTTTTAATGACTCCAGCTTAGCGCCTTTCTTTTTTTTTTCATATCGTGTGTGCCTATGAGCCACACTGTGCTTGTGAAGGTCAGACACACTGGAGGGAATGTGTTCTCTCCCTCCACCTTGTGGAGGTCCAGGCGTGGCCGCATTGCCAATATCCACTGAGCCACCTGGCCAGCTCCTCCTATTCACTGAGGTAAATACGTGAGCCTTCCACACTGAGAAGGCCGGGCTTCCCACAAGCCTCTAAAGGCTTGCCAGAAAGCGGTGACTCATGTCGGAGCGGAGCAGGGTGAAGGGAAGCGTTACCTGTGGTGTTCAGGCTGCTGCGGCTGACTAGGTAGAGGTGGGTGTGTCCAGACCAGAGCCAGAGCCACCCAGAGACCAAGCCCACAGGGTAAAGGGATGAGCAGTGGCCATCTGTGCGCCACGCCCCCACCCCCAAAGCTGGTAGGGACCAGTGTTCTGACAATGATGTGTACAGTTCTCTGACAAGCCGCCAAGAATCTCCGGGCAGGGGAACAGCCTCTGCAAGATGCTGACTCAGGTGCAGACTCGCCAAGCAGAGGGCTGGATGAAGGGAAGCTTGGTTCTGCTTGGGGACCCGCACTGAGCATAAGGCTGGGAGACCGGCCCTCGACACTGACCCTACTGGCCACCGCTTGGATCCCATTTGTCTCACCTCAATTCTCCAGGTGACGATCCCAGGGTCATTGCCCACAGCCCTGAAGGCACTGCTCAGAGACATAGTCTGTGTCCCTGGAACTGAAGCACGACGGACAGAAGGTGACGCCCCTCAGCGTGTACAGGGACCCACCATTCCTCCCAAGGCTTCCCGTCTCGTCAGCCGCCACAATGCACGTGTCGTTTTCGTATGCCTCCCCCCGCCCCATCTCACCACGGTAGTTGAAGCTTACACAGTGACCTGCCCTGGCAGTCCCTACCCCAAAGGTTGGTTTCCACCCGCCACTTCCTGGTTGAGAGCTGTGGCTGATGGCAATGTGTTTTAAGTAAGTGTGTGCATGGGGTTGTGAGAGGCCAGAGGTGTTAGATTCCCCAAAGCTGGACTTGCTTTGATCAGGAGCCACATGCGTCAGCCAGGCTCTCTGAAGAGTATCGTGCACCGTCGTGTCTCTATGGGGCCAGGGCAGCACATAATCCTGAGGGTGATAACTATCAGCGTTGACTGACTTTGCATACACTGTCACTCCCAGGCCATGGCCCTGTCACCTTCTAGCACAAATCAAGTTTAAGATGCGCGGGGGTGGCACACGCCTTTAGTCCCAGCACTCGGGAGGCAGAGGCAGGTGGATCTCTGTGAGTTCGAGGCCAGCCTGGCTTACAGAGCTACACAGAGAAACCCTGTCTGGAAAAACCAATAAAATAAAATAAAAAACACAAATGAGGTTTAAAGAGGTTTTAGGTACTAAATAACTCGCCTAAGAGGTTTTAGGTACTAAATAACTCGCCTACGGGCACTAGAATGAGATCCTTATCTGAGCTTTTTTGTTTCATTTTATTTTATTAACCCAGGGTCTCTCCACACAGCCCAGGCTGGTCACAGGCTTTACTTAGCCTCCTGACTGTGACTGCTGGGCTTCCACCACTAGACCCCGCCCCATACCTCTTATTTTCATATCTGATCTTGAGAGCCTGTGTTTTAGCCACTTTTTCATGCTGCTACCCTTCCCCAAAGTGAAGCTGAGTGGGTCATAGCAAGGAAAGCCAGTAAGAAATGATTTCCGAGTGAAGCCGCACCCTCCTAACCCTTCAACTCCTCCCGGGTTCACCCCACCTGCTCTTGGCTTTTATTTTTAAGTTTTGTAAACAGTCCTAGAGTGGTAACACCCCTTTATTGTGACTCTTATATTAGTTGACCTTGCAGAAAAGGGAAAGCAGAATGGCAGAGGCTGGGACAAAGGGCTCGGGTGCCAAGGTGTGTTGTGTGTGTGTGTGTGTGTGCGCGTGTGTGTATGTGCGTGTGCGTGTGCATGTGCGTGTGTGCATGTGCGTGTGCGTTTGTGTGTGTGTGCGTGTGTGTCTGTGTGTGTGCATGTGTGCGTGTGTGCGTGTGTGTGCGCGTGCGTGTGTGTGTGTGTGTGTGTGTGTGTGTGTGTGTGTGTATGTGTGTGTGTGTGGCCTCCTTGCCCATAGCACAGCTTCTCCAGACTTGTCCTCAGTGAACGTAGAGGTTTCCAGCGCCCACAGGGCTGAGTAAGGCTGGGAGGGAAGAAGTAGTATACGAAGACAACCGTGGGACCCTCTAACAGTCAGAGCGTGGCCTGGTTATAACACACAGGTCATTGCCTGGTAGCTTTGGGTACAGCCTCCTCTCAAGTCTGGCTCTCAGGGAGATTGCCCTCTGGCAGTATGACAAATGACAGCAGGGTTGCTTTCTCCTAAGACTCAAAGTAGGGATGGGATGGGTGGATTTATGAGAGATTAAAAAGCAAACTGCCCGGGGATCTTGTGGCTGTTTGTGATATACTGGGCTGGTTAAGTGTAGCATTGTCTGGGGATGGGGTGTAGTTCACATCGTACACCATTTATCTTCCGGAGTACTGCCCCACCCCTTAAAAATAAATCTGACCATTGTTTTCTTGAGCCTCCATGGATAAAACCCAGTTTGGAGAGGATGTGCCATTACCACCAAAGAGGCAGAGTCCTTTGTGAGTAGTGGGCGGTCCATCAAGGCCAAGCCGTGATCCGGAAGTGCCGGTGTTTGAGGACTTAATTTGATAAGTTGTGCTGCCCCACCCTGCGCTGCCCAGAACCACCAGGAAATACTCAGGGTTTCTTCAGCCCTAGATTTCCATTTTAAGAAAGGGACCCAGAGCCAACAATATGTTCCCAGATAACCTGGTAAAGCCTAACCAACTGCATTAGCACCTGTCTCGGAGCCCCAATGCAGTCCCATGTCCCTCACCACCTTCAAAATCCAGGAGCTGACTAGGGACTCGAGATTCAGGCGCTGCCACACCCAGAAAGCCCAATCAATCCACCCACCACATCAAAGTCCCTCAAAGCTGGGTCCCTGTCTCCCCAAGTCCAAATATCAGCCCTTCAGGGTCCTGAGAGGGCTTGGAAGATCCACAGGGTGTGGCTTGGGATTCCAAGGTACAAAGCTAGTGGAACAGTTGGGGGGGGGGTCTTTCCTCCCCTCCGTCCCCAGCCCCAACTTGCCCTGCCCTGAGAATGTGCTCAGCTTACACGGTGGGCTCTACAGGTAACTTCCAAGAAGTTTACAAAGCTGATCACAAACTCCTCAGTCTTTCAAAAGCTTCATCCCAGAAGACAAAAGCAAAGCAAGGTCCAACTCCTCCTCCTCCTCCTCCACTTTCTGCTCATCTACTCAGCGTTCGACTGAAAATACACACACAGCAGACCTACCTCGGCCTCTCTGCCCTCGGTTTCCCGGCAAGCAGCAAGTGAATGAGCAACCCCAAGGCCGTGGCTTCAGGTCCTGCAGCCTCAGTTCAGCAATGGCCGCACAGACACCGGGTTGTATTTGCTTGTGTTTGCATCATAACTACATTTTCCTAGCTCTGGCCAATCATAGCCAACCTAGCCTTGGGCTTGACTTATTCAAACCAGAGGAGGAAGCTGTATCTGCTCCTATTCAAAACAGTGAATGCAAGAAGAGCAGACTTTAAAGCTCCACACCCTGGTCTATTGATTTTTTTTTAAAGAGTGCACTGCCCATCAATAATTCAGCGAGAGGGAGGATATGGAACCTGCCATATTGTAGATATGAGTGCATTAGGCTGAAGGCAGGCTGGCCAGAGCTGCCCACCACGTGCCTGGACTTTCAGGGTGTTGGGGCTCCCTGAGATGGTTCTGGTGCTTTCCAGGGTTCTTTGGTGTCAGGAAGGCGGTTTCTTGGCATCTTTATTGTCATTCTGTGCGCCGGGAGACCACGCTGGGGTCTGAATCTCAGGGCTCCTGGTTTGGCAGCATCGAGAGTGAACCCAGGAACATCAAGCATCTGGTTCCCCCAGGGCTTAGCTTATGCCCAGCAGTCAATAGGACACCAAGCATATGCCTAACAAACGCTCAGGACGATGGAGTTGGCCCCAAATTGGGTTGGAGAAGAGCAACGTAGCCCAACCCCCAACCTCTGTAACCCTGATCAGAAACCCAGTGTATGTTCTGCTGGGCCTTGCAGCTTCACACGGGAAGGGCAGTACCCACAGAGACACAAGAAACACAGGCAGCTCCCGCTCTTGCAAAGGTTTTAAAACCAGCCTTTATTAACTAATTGTAATACAAATATTCCAAAAATATAAACAGACTCTTAATGGTATCCTACATTTCAAGTTTTTGAATACAACAAATGTATCAAATCATGAAGCAAGGTGGTCAAGGACCGCAGCCCAGTCACAGTGGGAGGCAGACCCTCCCTCCAGATGGCATCTTGAAAAGGAAAACAAACCTGGGGAAATTCCAGGCAAAGAACATCCCCGCCCAAGAGAGGGAGCGACCTCCCTGATGTCTTTACTAAAAAGGAACTGAGAAGTAGCCACTGTTATAGCCGCGGTTAAGTCGCCAGGGGGACCAGGCTGACCGTTCTCAGTCACAACAGCCATGATGGAGCTGCACTGCCAGGAGGCCTCTGGGACAGGGCAGGATGGAATCAGAGGATCCTTTCCCCAGGGAACGGCTGCCTGCAGAGCCCCACGCTTTTAGTGCGAAGCTTTCTGAGCCACTGTTAACAGGGTGGGGGTGGGGGGGAGAGGGGGGGTTACACATTTACACAGAAATCTTTGGGAGGCAGGAGGGAGTGAAACAGGTCCCTGGTTAAGTGAAGGCAAGTTCACAGACCTCTTTAATTCAGGGACCCATGGGCCTACATTGTCCCCTCTACAATGTGCAGAGTGGAAACCCTTGCCTGGCCCTTTATCAAACTGGTCCTGTGTCCAAAGCTCCCCCTATAAGAGGGACACGAACATCAGGCTTTTGATTTAGAAGCCCAATCAGAGAGACACACTGTGTCCCTGAAGAGGCACCTTAAAGAGCTGAGCCTGACAGCTGGGCAGATCCCTGGCCGGGCTGGAGTGGGTGCTGACAGCAGGCCTGGTGGTCTGATTTAGACTCCAGAAGGCTCGTCTGCAACGGGAGGCCGTGACAAGCCGGGGACAGAGGAGGAGCTGGCTCCCTCCCAGCCTTGCCCTGCTCTGTGCCTGCCTGAGTTCTCTGGCACACCCCCCAAACCATCACTTGCTTCTAAGACATGGAACTAGCAAGCAGGACAGGCCCTCTTTAGGTCTGGAAAAGGGATGGCATCTCTGTAGCAGACTACAGGTGGCAGGAGGGATTCTGGTGACGCTAGAGAGGCCCAGAAAGTTGGGACTTCCTGTAGAAGCAGCAGGGCTGGCCCACGAAGCCACTCTGGGTTTTGGTCACGGAGCAGACTCGTCCTTGGACATGCCTAACAGCAAGGGCTGAGCGCAGGCTCCTCCTCTGCGAGGTAAGACACGGAGATGCAGATGAAGGGGCAAGGAAGGGGCCTCGGTATTCAAGTCAGGCTCTTATTGCTTAGTCGGGACTAGCCCTCAGGGCAGGCCGTGTGAGAGGACCCCCTCCTGCCATGTTAGGGTGCAGTGAGCCCAGGGCCTGGATCGGAGGCACAGCCAAGCTCCCGTGTCCCTGGCTAGCACCCGCAGCACTTCCCATCACCCTGGAGACCCCACAGGCACCCGCAGCTGATGCGCAGGAAATGGCATGAGCTCGGGGATCTGTCCTGCTCTGTCATCAACTCCAAGCACAAGGCCTTGGACTAAGTAGGAAGACTGCACAGCGTTAAGGATGCCTGACAGTCGTCCGACAGGACACCGAGGCAGGACCTCGGTGTGGAAACTTAACATTGCATGGCACCTCAAACAGCAGACAGATGCTGGCACCTGCCAGACAGATAGGGCTAAGAACTCCAACCCAGCTCAGAGAGAGGGGAGGACCCGACCCTGGGGCGGGACTCAATTAAGGCAGTGATGCTGAGGTGGCCTCAGGGCCCTGGTGCTCAAGTGACAGCAGCACTTCCCTTGTTTCTGCCCTGGGAAGCTTCCTTTCTGCCACTCTTTGTTAAAGCCTTTAAGACTGAGAACTTGAACACCCCCAGAGTGCAGGGCAGCGAGGACCCCACTCAGCCCTGCTACCACGGGAGGCACTGACCCATTTGGCAAAGCAATGACAGCAAGACCTGCAGCCCCTCAGTTCTGGGAAAGCCGTTCTCCCAAGGCCCTGGAGAGGAAGAGACAGCCAGGAAGGGATAAAGGCAGCATCAGACAAGACAACCCGGACAGGACACCAGGGGAGGAAGACACAGGGGAGGAACCCTGACTGACTGGGCAACAGGTGGGCTGGAGCCGCCTAGCAACCTCCCTGTCCCTCGGAGCTGATGTCCCCGCACCACACTTCAGGTCTACAGCAGGGAGACACACGTTTTTGCCTTGGACAATTGCGACCCTGTACCCTAGCACCTCCCACATGCGGATCAGGCCCGGGAATGCAGCTCAGCCGAACACAAACCAGGCCCACCACTCCGTGTTTACAAAGACAGTTTTAAAAAGCATAAAAAGAACAGAAATCAGTTCTGTGTCCTCTTCCAGGGTAGGGAGGAGATCTCCTTCCCCATGGGAGTTAAGACTATGGCTAGGGAGTGGGAAGGCTGGGTTGGTGCTAGAGCCTGGGGGGAGAGAGCAGGGCCCCTGGTGGCAGGCACTCTGCTGGAGCCAGATCAACGGGGGAGGGTGGTTTTGCAAACATGCTCTCATCTTCCCTGGTATGTCTGCAGATGCTGGCTAGTATTTTATGTTTTCAGAAGGGTGTGTGTCTGGGGCATCAAGGCAGCCTCTGGCTTCTCCTTTCTCCTTGGCACAGGCCTTGTGACGCTGAGGAAAGGCCATGGTTTGGCAAGGGAGCCTGCAACAGTTATCATCACTAAAGCTTGACAGCTCACAGGTCAGTAGGATGGGAGACAATGGACTTGGGTTGATCTTTCAGCTTCTCCCCCTACCGGAACACTGGACACCCTGGCCATCGTTCAGCATATGAGCACGCGCACACACTCTCCTGGAACCACACACAGGGTGCAGTCAGCTCTGGATAGGTCCGATTTGCCTGCTCTGCTTCTAACCTGCCCTAAAGATCTTGTCACCATTTTCCGGCTACTTCCAGAACCTTTGGGCAATGTTCCAGCTGCTGCTCGGCTAGGTCGGTCAGGCTGATCAGAAAGGCACAGTGTAGCAAAGCCCCCTACTGGGATGGCCGTTTCTTGGAAGCAAGAAGGCTAAGGGGCCCGCAGCTGCCCAAGGCTGGTGTAGACGTCATCTGTTCCACTCAGCTCCTCAAAGATTGGAATGAGGTTCAGCAATTCTGTATCTGCCATGTCATCAAACCAGGACTGCACAGGCACCTGGGGCAGGGAAAGCTGAGGTTAGTCTGACTTGTGCTGTGCTCGCTGCTGCCACTGCAGGCTGCTGGGCCACACTGGGTAGTGGGCTCTGGTGAAGCCCCTGGTCCCCGCCCCAGGCCCTGCGGCCTGTCTGGACCACTCACTGCATTTTCCGGGTGGAAGATGTAAGATGCAGGTGAGTTGTCCAGGATGAGTGTCCTCCTCAGGTCCCTTCCCAGGCGGCTGAGGTCCTTGACGTAGCAGCCCTGGTGGAACACACAAGACTCCCGGAACAGGCGGGCCCGGAACACCCCACACTGGTCCAGTAGGTCTGTCACGGGGTCGGCATACTGGAAGAGGAAGAGAGGCCTTAGCTTGGAAGCCGTGCTGGGCCCTGTGGATACCGCATCGTCTCCTTTCCTCCCTCCCCCCTGCTGTCTGGTACCTTGGCCAGGCTGGCAGTGAAGAGAACACATTCGAAGAGCTCCCCCATCCGTCTCAGGAACTCGTCCACGTAAGGCCTCTTGAGCACATACACCTGGGGAGGCAGAGAGGACGGCTGCAGGCACCCACGAGGCTGGCCTTCCCACTGACACAGAAAAGACGTCAGGCCCAGGAGCCCATGCCAAGACCCCTGGAACCTCTGTCCCACCAAGCATGGCTCCAAGCAGGCTTCTGCTGGCTCAACAGGCTCAATCCTACACTGCCAGGAAGGAAGGCACATCATGTCCCAGAAGCCATCTTCATTCCAAGGGTGAACCTTTAGCTGCCTCCAGAAACAAGTAATCAAGAATAGGCCTCACAGATGGAAACAGCCTATCCTGGATTACTTGAACCCAGCCACAGCCTTCACTCCGGCTTCCGGCTTCTGGCTTCCGCAACGACTCCCGGCAGGACCCTGTGCAGTCCCTGTCTGGCAAGAACTTCCTCACTCCCTCCCTCACGTGGCTTCTGTGAGCACCACATGGGCAGGAGAGGGCGCACGGTGGACGGGCACATCTGCATTGCTCCCAGGCGACAACCGGCCGTCCCCACCTTCAGCCTACACAAGTGCTCCTCAGGCCGGTTCCCTTAAAGCTCCTTGCCACATCTCATCCCAAAGCAGCGAGTGCTTGCCACGGTTTGTTTCCTTCCAGACCAAATCAGCCACCATTTCACCAGGGGACCCCTCCCAGTTTAGCAGCAGGAACTCTTCATACAAACCAAATTGTCCTAGTCACCCTGCTATTCCTTAACTTCACAAACGTCCCCTTCCTCAGCGGCTACTCATCAGACACGACCTCTCAGATCTTTTCTTAGACACACACTGGGCAGCCAGCCCTCACCCAACTTAAATTTCACCCTCTTTAATTCACGCCTCCATTAATCAAAAGGCCCCCACATGTATTTGCCTATTTGAAGGCAGGACCCATGAATTATGTGCGTTCCTACTTCCCCCACTAGACTGTAAGGGGTGACGGGCCCAGCAGAGTACCACAGTTTCATGGCCGTGGTAAAGACAGCCTGAAAATGGAGATGGATCAGGGTGACAAACTCGTGAAAGCCCCAAGCTGTGCTTTCCCTAACCACACAGAGACTGCTAATAGTAGTGATAATAATAATATTACTAATTATTATTATTATTAATAGTAATAAAGGGAGGCAGTTCTTACAGTCTGACTGCAAAGAGAAGAGGAAGGCAGAGAGAAAGGGGAGTGTGGTCCAGAGTCCAGTGTAGGATGAGAGTCAACACTGTCAAACCACTAATAAAATGGTTACTAAGGAGGTTTCCCCGTGGAGGCTGGTGTGACCTGGCAGACAGCTCACCTGGTGAGTGGTCCCCTCAATCTCTACAGGCACTATGAAGTCAGCATTGTTGATTGGCTGGAAAGCAGAAGGTAATGGTCAGCAGGCGCAGGCAGGAAGCCCTCCCCCACCCCCACCCCGGGAGCCAGCCCGGTCTTAGCCAGTGCGGGATGAAGCAGCCCCTCCTCCCGTCCTGTCCACCCAAGTCTAGCAGTAAGTCTCAGGGTTTAAGTTTGAGGCAGGGTCTTGCTACACAAGCCAGGCTAGCCTCTAATTCACGTTCCCATGAGCAAAGGGCTTACAGGCACCATGTGCCTAACTTCCTCAAGACAGGTTATCCTGGATCTTGTGCTTTTCCTGCCTCAGTTTCCCAAGCGCTGGGATGGTAGAAAGAGGCGCCTCTGCACCCAATTTAAGGCTTTCGTGCATTGAGAAACAGGTAAGAGGAGAAGTGCTTTTCCATGCTAGGAGACAGACCCTGCAAGTAGGCAGTGGTTTGTGACGGGTGAGCGAAGGGTCTCAACACTCTTCTGTGATGGCCTCTGGATATCTGTGACTCCTTCCCTCCATCCCGTCCTCACCTGCAGACCACCTCACAGACAGGTCCCAGGGAAGGACTTACCTTAAAGGAACTATGCACAAGGGTTTCATCCAGGTCGATGACCACACAGATCCTTCCCTGATCTTGCTCTGTCACCTCTGGGAGCAGGCAGGTCCCAGGGATCTGAAAGCAGAGGTAAGCTGCTGAGATGTGGCCAAGAAGCCCGTCCCCGGCAGAATGCCAGGAAGGGCCAGGCTGTCTGGAGACAGTCACAACCCAGGAAGGCCCTGCTTCAAGGCAGACAACAGAGGTAGCAGGGCCGGTTTTAGCCTCGCTGTTAAAGCGGCGGGAATATCTGATGTCTATCCGGGCTGGTGAGGGATAGACAGACAGCAAAGACAAGAAGAGGGCAGGGGCTTCCCCATAGCTATGGGACCCTTAGCAATGAGTCAGCACAAATGGCTTCCCAGGGTAAGGAGGGGCCACCCTGCCTGCCAGGCTACCCAGAGTCCAGCAGGCCAGCCACATGGACATACCTGATAAAACTGGTACTGCAGACATTGCAACAGATCCGACTGCGAGAGACAAAGGAGGTCATGAATGCCATTCGCCAACTCCACCTGCCACAACCAAGCCTCCGCCCCTGCCTCTGAGACCCAGCCACCTGGTAGCTCCCCTCAGGACAGAAGTGGCCATTCTTGGGAGCTGGGAAGGAAAAGGGGAAGGCCACCTCGCCACAGAGTGAGCACAGGACCTCAGGGACTCCAGTCCCTTAAACCTAGCTTCTTGCTGAGAATGACGCACACGTCACGTGAGGAAGGAAGCACCAGAGTAAAACGTGACTGTGGTGCCCGAGAACGAGGGGTGTGAATACAGACAGGTCACAAAGACAGCACTAGGAATGTTATCAGTGTACCAAGTATCCCTGAGGTAAATTTTAAACCTTCTGAACTTGGAAAGATGTAGATTGTCATCTGAGCGTATTTCTTTCACATATAGACTAGATTTCCCTATGGTAATACGGGATTTCACATTCTGGTTTAACTGTGCAGATAAGTAGCTCTCTATTTATGTGAGGTTTTTTCGTTTTGTTTTTTTTTTAAGGTATGAATGTTCTGCCTGCATGTGTGCCTGCAGGCCAGCAGAGGGCATCAGATCCCAGTACAGATGCTGGTGAGTCATCACGCAGGAACTTCTGGAAGAGCAGTCGGCCTCTTAACCTTTGAGCTGTGTCTCCAGCCCCGAGGTAAGTTTCTTAGCGCCACTATGAAAAATTAACTGCTTACTAGTGCTGTCGGGTTGTACTTACTCAGCCAGTCCCCCACTGGACAAAAGGGCTCTGCAGATGCTCATGAGTATAGCCTGGTTTTGTGGGAACAGCTGGACATGGTTGTGTCAGTCGCCAGTGTTTAGAGGAGAACCCTATCTTGTTTGCTGGGGCTGGAAAACTAGCCTTCCGGTCATGCGAAAGTAAAAATAGCCGCACCGCCATAGTTGACACACGCCTTTGATCCCAGCACTTGGGGGGCAGATGTAGGTGAATCTCTGCGAGTCTGAGGCCAGCTTGCTCTACAGAGTGAGCTCCAGGACAGCCAGAACTGTTTCGCAGAGAAACCCTGTCTCGAAAAACAAACACAGGAGCCACGTTTCCAGTGGCCACAGTGGCACAGCTGCAAACCGCTGGCAGTTTATGCTGTTTTGTTTTAAGGCTCTCACTACGTAGCTTAGCTGACCTGAAACTTGCTATGTAGAGCAGGCTGGCTTTGCACTCAGACACACCTGCCTCTGCCTCCTGAGTGCTGGCTGCTATTGAGGCTACTAAGCGTGGGCATTTTTAATTCCTTGGTTTCTACACAAACTCACTGGGAAGGCAGTTTTGAGTACTAGACATAGACAGTACTCAAACAGACCTCAGAGCCACCATCAGAGATTGACATGGGCACTCTCATTACATCCCTGGACCTCAGTTTTCCTGTCTGCAGTGTCAGAAAGGAGTCAGGCTACCAAGGGAAGAGAGGAAGGGCCTGTGGGCCAGGGGCCTTTATGGCTCCAGACCAGGCCAGAATGCCCGTCCCATCCCACTACCTTAGCAATGGTGTTTGTCTCCTCCTTGTACGCGAGCTCAGTGGCAGAGCTTGACTGGCCAACATGCTGGGTGTGGAAGCAGCAGAAAAGGGCCTTAAAGATGTTCCGGCCACGAGGTTTCTTAGGAGAGGACTTGCAGACTAGGCCTAGAGAACAAGCAGCAAAGGCATCAGCTGCAGGGACACCAGGCTGTCAGCGCCACCCACGTCCACGCACCCGCAAGTCTGGGCTCTCTCTGCTGGAGCCCAGCACGCTGCTTACTGCAACAGTGAACGGTGTGTGCATTCGGCCGTTCGTGAGGAAACGGGTGGGACCCCACTCTCGGGTTTGGGAGACCTGAGCTTCGCAGGGATTATCATCTTCAGACTACGGTGGGAATCGTGGGTGGAGCCCTGCTGCAGAGGCAACAGCCCTGACAACCCAAGCCCCGCCACATAGAGGGAGAAAAAGAGCTCCTGCAAGCTCCTAACGTTGCTTGCCTATGTGCACACACACACTGACTTAAAAAAATAAAATGAAAAAGACCCCCCCCCACACACACACACAAGCCTCAGCTCCAAGGAAGAAGGCATGCTAGCCTAGCCATACACAGCCAAGTTTCCGTCTCCCATCTAGCGTTTTCCCTAATCCTTTACTGCCCATCCTCCCACCCCAGGGAGCTGGTTGGAAAACAGATGCATTAAGACCCTGGGCCACAGCTGGGTGTTGGTGGTGCACACCTTTAATCCCAGAACTCAGGAGGCAGAGGCAGGTGGATCTCTGGGAGTTCAAGGCCAGCCTGGTCTACAGACTGAGTTGCAGGACAGTCTCCAAAGCCACAGAGAAATCCCGTCTTGAAAACCCCCAAAAGAGAGAGAGAGAGAGACAGACAGACACCCTGGCCCACACATACTGCTGTCTTAGGCTACGGCCTCTGCTTCCCAGCCCATAACTATTCTGGCTACCTCGGCCATCTGGGCTTTGGAAATACAAAGCCACTTTAAAAAGAAGCTTGCCAATGCAGCCTCAGGAAGGCTGAACTCATATAAGGCCCGGCAGTGATGGGCTTCACGACATCCTCTGCAAGTCCCCTGACTCCAGAAACTAAGAGCTCTGTGGCCAGAAGGTGGCGCTGCACAACCAGTTACGGAATGGTCTCCAGGCACAGGTCCCTCTTGGCGGGTCTGAGTGTCCCAGAACCTATGAGACAAGTTAATGCCAACAATGCCTCTGTGAGGAGGAAAACAAACACAGCGGGCGTGGCGGAGCCTCCCTAGGTTCTTCTCAGCAGGGGAACATGGCGGCGGCGGTCCCTACGCTCCTGTGGGAGGTTCCTTAGGAGTAGGTGATGGCAGAGGCTCACCTGACTGGGCTGCCATCCCCAGATCCAGGGTGGCTACATGCAGTCAGAAGCACAGAGGGCAGAGGACCCCTCTCCCCACCCTCCTGGGTTAGGCCACCGGGCGCCTCTCCAGAAGCAACGGTCCTTTGCAGGAAATTGCCTGGAGATGTGGGCATCACTTTAAAAGTGTCAAGTCAGAAGACAAACTTTTACGTGACTTCCTCCTCCTCCCGGTGTGTAGACTCCAGGCGTCAGGCCCGCCCAACAGCTTTACCCCCATCTTGCTGGCCCTTCTGGCATCACTTGCAAGCTCTTGGCTACATGTGCAGAACCAACATTTCTCTGGACATTTTGTCATGAAGCACTTGTGCCAAAACCCGCTCAACAACCAAATTCAAAGCCACGCCCAGTGCTGAATGGCAGTGGGGTTCTCTATTCCTTGGGAAGGAGCACTTCCAGAGGCTTGTGGGCCATCTCTGCAGAAAGCAGCGGAACGCTCAGGGACCCAGGACGGTGCGCACACAGCTCCAAGGCTGAAACGGAGCTTCCCTATGGTTTATGGTTTCTCATGCGCAATCACAATCGGAGGCTTCACCCGGCAGAGGCTGTGTAAAAGGCCACACAGCCCAGGCTCAACATCCTCATGGAGTGAAAGGCGCCTCCGTGTTGTAAAAGAGACAGCTGGCTGGGGCCACAGAGAGGACCAGCAGACAACAGCTCCCCAGGCCTAAGCAGGGACCTGGAATTCTGCAGGGGTGAGGGAGGGGCAGACAGATGACAAGCACACCGACCTTGTGGGCAGGCTCTCAGCGCAAACACACCACACCCACAGCGTGAGGCTGGCCTACCCACCCTTTCTCTCACAGCAGCCTTGCTGTCACAAACACTACTCTTGAGGGTCACCAGGGCTGAACTCAGCTTCCCCCAAGATGGCGGCTTCCCCTCAAGGCCAAAGGCCTCCCCTGTTATGCCAATGGCCTCTGGCCCCTTTCGGCAGGTCCTGGAGAGAGGAAACCCTCCACAGGAGGAAAGGAAGGTGGTCCCCGGGAGCTGAGTGACTGGGCTTTGTGGGCGGCACAAGCCACGCCAGACCCGTTAAGACACCCGCATCACCACCTCATTGAATTCTCTCTCACCAGGAAATCCTTTGTGGGTCCTGCCTCCCTCCCATTACAGGAGGGAAACTGAAGCAGTTAATCAACCTGCACAAGTGTGTGAGTGTGTGTGTGTGCTGTGTTGTGTGAGTGTGGTATGTGTGTGTGTTGTGTGAGTGTGGTGTGTGAGTGTGAGTGTGGTGTATGAGTGTGTGTGTGTGAGTGTGGTGTGTTGTGTGTGTGAGTGCGTGTGAGTGCGTGTGAGTGAGTGTGGTGTGTGTGGTGTTGTGTGTTGTGCATGTGTGTGAGTGTGTTGTGTTGTGTGAGTGTGTTGTGTGAGTGTGTGTGTGTGCGTGTGTATGTGTGTGTGTGCGTGTGTGTGTATGTGGTGTGTGTGCGTGTGTGTGTATGTGTGTGAGTGTAGTGTGTGTGTGCGTGTGAGTGTGTGTGTATGTGTGTGTGTGAGTCTGTGTGAGTGTGTGTGTTGTGTTAGTGTGTACTGTGTGTGTGAGTCTGAGTGTGAGTGTGTGTCTGTGTTACTGTGTGTGTGTGTCTGTGTGTTGTGTGTGTGAGTACGTGTGGTGTGTGTGTGTCTGTGTGTTGTGTGTGTGAGTACGTGTGGTGTGTGTGTGTGTGAGTGTGTCGAGGCTCCCAGGCACTCCACGAAGTCTCCTGACAGGGACACTGCTAGCTTTGGCACACGTGGGTCTCTTCTCTGGGATCTTTTGCTCTTCCCTGCTCCAGGATAAACTGGAAGGATCAGCTTGGATCCTCGCCCACTACTCTCTTCAAGATTCTCAGGCAGGTCAGCCAGTGAGACCCAGAAGGAAACACACCGAGACTCAATCCCACGCCTCCCAACCGCAAGCTTGTGTCGGCAGGAGAGTCCTCAATGGCCGCAGTCCACTTCCCAGTGCATCATGGGGAAGTCCACCCGTCCGGGAGAGGCACACAGGCAGGCACAAGAGTGCTCAGGGCTGAAGGAATTTTACTGTGCACAGGGAAGGCAGGAAAGCTCCGCAGCCTCCTCCACTCCCCCCTCCCCGCCACACCCTCTGTACCCGCTCTACTGGACCCAAACCTTGGATGTCTAAAAAGGCCAGCAAAGGTCCAAAGGGAAAGCCAACCCTACGTAGAAGGAAGCAGGGACAAAAGACCAGAAGCCAGCAGCACCTGCCACCCCCCCTCCAACTCGAGGCTGCTAGGTTTCCTACTGAAGCAGGAAGAGAAACAGCTGGGGAGGTGGCCGTGCCCCTCCCCCCACTTTGGCCTTTCTGGCTGGGGCCCAGGCTCTTCCAGCTACCCATTCAACTACGCAGCCTTAGTTTCTTCACCCAAAAACTGGGATAGTGGCAAGACCGCACTCAGGGTAAATAAAAGAAAGGAGCACGGTCCTGGGCAGCCTCTAAAACTAAAAGCTAGCTACACTACCCAGCAACAGCCTGGGCCTTGTTAAATCACTAATCAGGGATGACCGGGGTCATCAGCAACAGGGAATAAGGGCCCTCCCACCCCACCATACGGTTCAAGTTCAAGGCCAGGTGAGGGATGAGGGCCTGGAGAAACCTCCCCCACCCCCAAAAATTTCACTCCCACTCCCAGCGCCCCCAAATGGTACCCTCAATGTGACAAGTGTCCCTTGCCATCAACACTGCCCTCTCCTCCACCCCACAGCCTCAGTAAACACCCTGTGCACAGGCGCAAGCCCTGGCCTTACCAGGATAACATTTTTAACCTAAGGCCAGATGTCACGGCTGCCATCAGCACAGTTCTCTATCGTGGAAAAGGAATGCCTCACAGGAAATAGACGCAGCGGGATTCTAACCAAACCTTTCACATACAAGGGTTCTTTTCTGGTTCACTCCCTCAATACCCCAAACTATCCCCCAGCTCCCACCCCCCCAGTCCAGGGCAGGGCTGGGCTGGCTCTCACTATAAAATGGCCTCTCTGAGTGGCCTCCTGTCCCTTTGCTGTTGGAGAAAGGAGTATCTGGAGCATTTCCGGCCTTCTTGGCCTGCTGCCTGGGCCCTACAGCCAAGGCACATCTGACTGGGGCTCCCTGTGGAAAGGAGGCTCCCAGGCAGTCACCAAGAGGCATCTGTGTCTTGGCTAAGGACAGGCTCCCAAGAGCCAGGTGTACGAAGGGCTCTTTGGACCAGCAGGTGAATGGGCAGGGAGGCGAGAGTGGGTTAGAGAGCCGAGACAGCCCTCAGGCACGGAAGGCTGCAAACAGCAGAAAGGTTCGCGTCTTCATCCACGTGGCCCAACTACAGATGTGTTCCAGGCAGAGCAAAAACAGCTGTGTGCACCTCACTCCTGGTCCGTTTGTGCCACAGGGTCTGGCTCACACTGTCGTGGCCTACGCTGGGCTCCCGTAATCCTTCATCCAACAGCTTCTCTGTCCCTCACTCCTGGGCAGAAGGCCTCTTCTCTTCCTTCTTTCCCGTGATGTATTTGAGGCAGCCCATGCAGCCTGGGCCCAGGCAGGGGTCAGCCGTTACCAAGCCTCACAGCCCTCTCAGGAACTCTGATCAATTTTAGGAAACCTTCCCTCAACAAGATCTTTCCCAGGCAACTTGATTTCGGAAGGGGCCTCTAATTATTGGCAAGAAATATAGGCAGCTTCAATATTAAATGGATAAAAAGTTTAAACATGTGTTGGAGTGAGGGGGTCCCCAAAAATACCAGTTCTGGGCCAGCATGGGCAAACCTGAGATGCCACTGAAAACCACATTAAGGGCCAGTTCCTACCTTGTGGCACACAGGGCCGGGCAGGGGTGGCATTGGCAGGTACTGGAGAGCGCCACGTTAGCGCCCCCTCCTCCTGAGGAGGTAGAGCAGGCTCATGGGGAATGGGCAGAGCAGACAAGCAGGACACACACCAGCCTCGGAGAGTTCAATGCTCTCTGCCGCACCTTCTGCAAGGCTGGGGTTTGGTGGGGAACCAGGAAGAGTCCGGCCTCCTCACTGCTTTAGGGTTACAGACACGGCAGAGTATGCAGAGACAGGGCACGAGGCATATGATGGGTCCTTGGATCAGTGAGCACCAGAGTGTCTGCCCAAGGCGCCGCTGGCCCTGAGGGCACTGTCGACGCTCGGCAGGGTGGGTCTATTAAGATGGGAAGATGACGGCTGGCTGACTGAGAAAGTGACAATCTTAAGGGCCACAGTGTCCTGGCCTACTGGAAGCTGCTTGTCAGCCTCCAGGCATTAACAGCAGAGCACTTTCGCATGTACCTCAGCCTCACAATCTTTACATGGAGGCACCAGCCAGATTTATTCCAGAGGCCACACACGAACCAGCAGGATAGGGACGGGCCTGAGAAATGGCCTTTCTAGCACTCCACAAAACCCATCAGACTGTATCTCTGCCTCAGAGGCCGGCCAACCTTTTCTTTCCTCGGTCGGGTTCTGGCCTCCGCTGTTGTGTTCCAGGACCCCTGCCCCTCCCCACTCACCCCTGTTTCCCCACCAGGCCACACTCTTGTTGCTTCTCAGGAGCTCTGGGTTCTTCCAATGGGAAAGGCCTCCTCTACCAGGCACTCTGGAAAGTGACCAGAGCCCTGCAAAACCGGCGGCACAGATGAGAGACTGCAGGACCCGGGACCAGGGCAAGGGCGGCTTCCACAGCCCAGGTCAAGCAGGACCTCCCAGTCCTCACCAGATCCCTCCTGCACCTGGGAAGTGGGGTCATTTCCCATAAGGCTGTTGAGACAAACCTCTAGTCACAGCAGCACGAGTGTTCCGTAATGGCTGTGGCTATCAGAGCAAGCAAGTACAAACTCTGTCCAGTCACTCAGAAAACTCTAAGTTCCCCTAAAGAACCACAGGCTTGCTAAGGAGTGAATCTGGACCCCGAGGGTCATCTGCCTGGGGCTGAGCAGGCAGCTGCCGTCTCCACTGAGCTTCCTGGCTCGACTCCCAGGAAGACACAAGCCTGGCCCACCTGCTGTGCTCGGAGTCCATGGGTCCCAGGTGTGTGTGAGGGTGTGTGTGTGTATTTTTAGTGACACAGGAGATTCTGTGTGCGTGTGTCCTGGCTGGAAGCCAGAGGATTCTAAACCCCTTCCAGGGTTAGAAGGCCATTCAGCCAAACCTCTCCACACCAGATCTGATGGGATCAGACCCTTAGGTCTGGGAGGAATTGGAATGGAGTCTGGTTTGCTTCTAAAGCCACTTGTTTTACTCCAAAAACAAAAGCAAAAACAAAACCCCAGCCAAGAGAACTGAATGTAAGCCCTCCATGGGGGCGGGGCCTCTTTCCTCTGCTGTGGAAACAAGAGGATGCACTGCCCCTTCCTCCTCACTGAGTTGAGCCATGTTTGCTCCCCGGGAGCAGTAAGGGCAATAGGATGGAGGGGTTAAAGGTGGTCCTCTCTGTCACCAAGGATGAAGGGAGGGAGGGGGAAAGAGAAGAGGAGGGGGAGAGAGGGAGGGAGGGGAGAAAGAGGGAGGGAGGGAGGAAGGAAGGGAGGGAGGGAGGGAGGGAGCGATCCTTAAGAGTCTCTGGAGGGGAAGCAAACATTCAAGGCTAACTGGTAGGAAAGCCAGCCAGTACAAAGAGAACACACACTCCTGCCCAGAGGGAAGCTGTGGTGCCCACAGGAGCCATGCTGTGGGAAAAGGGCTGGACACTCACGCATCTGATTCCCAGTTCCAGTCTCCCTTTGATCTGCCTGTTGCATGCTCATCTACCCTAGCTGGGGACAGCTTTCAGCACTGAGCAAGTGGGAGAACCAATGGAAGGTGGTTTCCAGGCACCACAGAGCTGGCCAGCTTGACACACGATGAAAAGCAGTTTAATGTGTCCTATGCTCAGACCAAAGCCATGGAGGCAAAGATTAAAAAAATCTACTTATTTCTGGGAGCTGGTAGCATATGGCTTTAATCCCAGCACTTGGGAGGCAGAGGCAGGTAGATCTCTGTGAGGTCAGCCTGGTCTACAGGGCAAATTTCAGGACACCCAGGGCCATAAAGAAAAATCCTGTATCTGTTCCCCAAAGATGATATATCTACTTTTCTCCAAAACCTACCTTTCTTGTTCTTATTAAGATTAAAGGATAGCTCAGTGGTTAAGAGCATTGGCTGCTCTTCTAGAGGACGTGGGTTCAATTCCCAGCACTGACATGGTGGCTTGTAACTGTCTGTAACTTAAGTTCCAGGGGCTCTGACAGCCTCACACCAATGCACATAAAATGAACACACACACACACACACACACACACACACACACACACACACACACACACACACAGAGTACTAAAAGAAATCCAAACCTCACTGATGAGATCATTAACTCTCACAGCAAGTGAAGACGGGGCAGCTACTCTGAATTCCACCTCTAAGAAGGCAACTACTTCCTGGGTTTAAGACACTTCAGGAGGCACAGGATTCCAGCCCCCATCCCAAGCCACACAGGCGAAGAAGCAGTCTACAGGAAGACCGTGGAAGGCTCAGAGGCCGGCCCATACGACCAGGCACTGTTTACACAGTGTGTTCTTGGGGAAGTGGACAGGGAGGACAGACGGCAGTCAAGCTGCATTTAGGAGAGATTAACATTTACCACTCGTCTACAAAGTCTGCATTAGATACAGACAGCAATGCTCCCATTTCACGGTAAATTGCTAAAGTCTAAGTAATAGGTAATCTCATTGCCAGTAAAAAGAGCAGGGATTTGAACCCAAGCCTGAAGCAACCAACTTTGCTGCTGGGACAGAAACAGCAAACACTAGCCAACTTCCTACACAACCCATGCTCCTACTTCATCACCAATCCAAGAACCACACATCCCAAGATGGGAATAAAGGCAATGCCCCAAATGTTCTCAAAGCAGGAAGAAAGTGGGGAGGCACACACTTACACACACCCCACTTGACATGCCGACTCCCTTTCCCACACCCACAACATTGCTACTAATTCTCCACAGAAGATTGGGAGCATCAAATCGTGTTAGAAATGTGTCTCTGGTACCCCCTCCCCCACTTTTTGAGACAGGGTTTCTCCTTGTAGCAATCCTGGCTGTCCTGGAACTCACAGAGATTAGCCTGACCTGCCTCTGCCTCCCTAGTGCTGGGATTAAAGGCCTGGACCACCACTGCCCAGCTAGTATTCCCTTAATAAAATTCTCTGAAGGGCTGATGAGAAGGCCACAGAGAGCCACCTCCTCTAGCGGGAGGAAGGGCACAGCCTTCTCACTGCCTTTCTACCCCAGGGACTTTTCACCAGGACTCTGGCCTAGTTCGAACCTCTCCAGTCAGCCGAACCTCTCCAGTCAGCAGCCAAGCCTCGGCTCCACCCTTCACAAACTCTGCTGTAGGATAGAAGCAGCACCGTGGGAGCAAACAGGAGCTTAGATGGCGGCGCCACTCAGCCCCATTCCAGGGGTGGGGGTGGGGGTGGCTAAAGACCGAGGGAGTAAGACTGGAGCTGTCATCTCCCAGGGACGGCCCTGCCCAAGTGCAAGGCTTACTGCATCTATGAGGGAAGGTGTTTGCAGAATTTCTCCCTTCTGTGGACAGCAACAAGAAATCGTGTCACCATGGGCCTGGAGAGGTGACTCGGAGGCTTAGAGCAATGGCTGCTCTTTCAGAGAACCTGGTTTCAATTCCTGTACCTACTTGGTGGCTCCCCACCATCTAAACCCAGCTCCAGGGGATCAGACGCTTTCTTCTGCATGGTGTGTAGACAGACCCGCAGGTCTAACACTCACACACCACACACACACATACACACATATACACACACACACACACTCACTCTAATAAACCCAACACCGCCCCTCCTTAGGGACAGCAGCCCTGGAGAATCCGTAGTGTACCTGGCTACCAGGCCCCGCCCACTTCCAGATGTGAGGACACCAAGGCAAAGCTTAGGTCATTCTTCCAAAAGTGGGCACAGGGTCTCTCCCCTAACAAGCCATTTCTGCCTCTCCCCAAAGTCCTGATAGGTTACTGAGCTGAGGAGGCCCCTCCCACTACCTCACATTGGCCTATCGAAGGGCGGAGCCTTGCTTCCTTTGCCTTCCCCCATCTAAGCCCAAAGCTACCTCCTAGTATGGGGGTGACACCCTCACTGGAGGCTGAAGTAAGTGCCCATTCTTGCCAAATGGGTACTTTTGTTCTCTCTCTCTCTCTCTCTCTCCACACACACACACACACACACACACACACACACACACACACACACGACCAGACCTTGCTGTACCAGGAAGGCGGCATTTCTCCCATCTGCTTCAAAGATGATCTGATTTTGCTGCTTTTACCGTCGATTTCAGCACCTTTGTTTTACTTCCCCTACTGTAATTACTTCTGAATCATCCACACACCAGGCAGTCTCAAAGCTCAGAGAACAGATGCAAAAAAGAAGGAAGAAAGAAAGAATGTGGTGGTAAACAAGCTCGCTGAGAGGCCACGTGTTCGTTTCCAGAAGTGGACTCATTAAGGAGACTTCCACAGTCCTTCACTCCTCCGAAGGCAGAGGTGGGTATGGGAGGCGGTGAGAAAGGAGGGACAGGAACTCCTAACTGAGGCAGGACATTTGCTCCCTCCCGCTCCTACTGCTCTAAGTTTGCAAATGATGAGCAACAGCTCCTCGCTGGCTTGGCCAAGGGGCCCAGAAGAAAGCTTGCCTTCCTCTGGAATGCATCGAGTTTCCAGGGGATGGGGAGAGAGCGACAGAGAGAATTCAGATTCCTCCAGGGAGAAGTTTGAAGGACAAACCGCGTACAAGAAGAGAAAACAAAAACTAACTCCAAGAAAACCAAGCAAGCCAGCAACCTGACACTGTCAGGAAGTCAGCTGTTCTGCTCCCAGCCGCCTGCCACTCATCCTGATGGATGAGAAACCAGCTCTGATTTGCTCCGGGCTGCCAAGGCACAGTCCAGATTCCTTCTACCCTGCTGTGGCCCTGCCACCCTCAGGACACCGCTGAGAGGCCCTGCATGGGACTGCTGGGTGGGAAGGAATCACAGGCCGATCCTGGTTTGCCACTAGGCGCCCCTACACACACACACACACACACACACACACACACACACACACACACACACACACGGACACACACACAATCACACACACTCACTTTAGGTCCTTGTCCATCCTGATTTCTTCACCTCTGCCTGACGCTTGGGTCCTTTTCCTGGGATGAGGCTGTGAAGACAGCTGGAAGGCAGCTCCCCCAGCACAGGAGAGCCCAGCACAGGCGGTAAAGTTGCTGCTTGGATCACACAGCTGGGCCAGCGATGCAGTCGGGAAGGATCAGGGACCCTGGCAAGGAGGCGGGGCCTTCCCGGGGCTAAGATCTGAGCCAGCAGAGCTTCACCTCTCCGAGAAACACGAACTGCTCCCCTTCCCCCACCCTACTAAGGAATTCCAGAGAGGCTGGGATACCACCGCAGCAGCTTTGCCCCTAGGCTACGCAAGTTAGGGAGACTTCTTGGAAAGTGACCCGCTGATTACCATTCATCAACAGAAGGATGAGGACCTAGGCCTCAGTGTAGTGAATTGTGGCACGGGCCTTTTATGCCCCCATTAGAGTACAGGAAAAAGGGAGCAACCCCTGAGATCTCGTCCCCAGAGTGTGCTCTCCACGCAGCCTCACAGCCGGTGGGAGTCCTCTAGAAAAAATAAAAACGCGACAACGCTAATCCTCACACTCGGCGGAAATCTCTACCAGCTCTTTTGGACACACTCCTCGAGGCCAGACGAAGGAAGGGGAAGAGTTTCAGGGGACCCCACCGTGATCACACCGAGCGATTCCATCTTCTCGGCCCCAACCTCCTCCCCGCCCCCGCGGGAGGCCCGAGGCCTTCGCTCCGGTCGCCCAGCGCACGCCAGAGAGGGCCTGCGACTCCCGGTCCCGTCTTCTCCAAGCCGACCCCCGTCCCGCAAGACGGCGGGGGTCGCGAGCCCGCCCCGCCCCGCCCCGTTCAGACAACTCGCACTTTTTTTTTTTTTTTCCGCTGCGCGATTCAGAAACGCGCCGGGTCCGATGCCATCCGGCGAAATTATGTAACCAGGGACACCGCTCGCTCCCGGGCTAAACAAACGCGGCGGTGTGTGCGCGTGTGTGCGGCGGCGGCCCCGGGGGAGCGCACCGGGCAGGGAGGGGCTCGGGCCGGGCCCGTCGGCAGCGCCGAACCGCCGGAGTCCCGCGCGCGGCCGTGGCCCGCCCCCTCCCCACCGCCCCGCCCGGCCCGGGCCGCTGAACTTCGTCCCGAGTCCCCGCGCGCCGCCACGGCCGATCGGGGCCCCAGGCTCGCAGGGCCTGCGCGTGACAAGTCGGGTCCCGGCGGCGTTCCAGCTCGGGACCCCCGTCCCCTCCCCCCCTCCCCGGACAGGCGCGCGGCGCGGCGGTGGCGCGGACCGCCGGGGTGGAGGGGGTGGGGAGAAAAGTGACCGCTCCATCCCGCGGCCCCGGTGGGGGCGGCGCGCGCGGGTGGCCTGGCGCGACGCGCGCCCCCGGGGGGAGGGGTGGCCCGACGGGTGACAGCTGCGCCGATGACACCCTCCCTCCCTCCCGGGCCTCGCGCGAGCGCAGCGCTCCCCTCCCCTCCCCACACCCACACCCACGCGCGGGGGTCCGGGCGCCGACGGGTGCGCCGGGACTGACGGACCCCGGGTCCCGCCGGATCCCCCTCCCGCCCCCTCCCCGCCCGGGGGGCGACGCAAAGTTTTGGGAAGTTGCGCCCCTACCTTGCTTGGTGAGCACCAGGGCGTCTTCCCTCCGCGCCTGGGTGATGATGGAGCCGTGTTCCATCTAACAATCCCGCGGGCCCGGGCTGTGGGCGGGAGGACGCGCGGGCGGGCGCGCAGGCGGGCTGGGCTGCGCTGGGGGCCTGGGCGGGGGCCCGGCGGGCTCCGGCTCCCGAGACTCCGGCTCCCGCCGCCGCTCACATCCCCCCACCTCGCGTTTCCTCCCCGGGCCGGGAAGGGAGGCGGCCTACACGGAGGGCGGACGGCCCGGGCGGCGGCTGCCCCGGTGCCCCCAGCCCCGATCCCCCGGTGGCAGCTCCGGGCTCCTCAGTTTGGGTCCAACATGGAGAATCCGGAGCGAAAACAAGAGGAGGAAATGGGACACGGGGCGGTTTCCAGGCCCCCTCCCGCCGTACTCCAGATAAACAACCCGCGGCTGCAGCGCCCACCCCCGCGCTCCTCCCCGCCCGCCCCGGCCTCGCCGCCGCGTCCCGCTCCGGGCCAGCGTCCTCAGCCCCGGGACCCCGCACCAGCGAGCGGCACGGGCCGCGGAGCTCGCAGGGGTTTGCTATTTTGTCGCGGAAAAAGCGAATCCCCGAGGGGGGTGGGGTGGCGGGCGGGCGGGCGGGGGAGACTTGAAACCGCTCCGGCCCTCCGATTGGTCCCCTCGCAGAAAGGGGGCGTGGCCCCTCCTTACTATGCGGTGCGAGGACCCAACAACATTCCAGTCGCCTGGGCCACGCCCCCGGCCCCTCCCCGCGCGCTGGGCCACCGCCTCCCCGTCCCCTCGGCCACACCCCCTCCCCAACTACTTAAAAGGCCACTCCAGAGCTCCGCGTCCCGGTTCGGTGCTGGGCTGTGTGTGCTTCCCTGCGGTGTTGGCAGGGGAACCTGGGTTCGAGTCTATTTCCGTATTTTCCTGCTTAGAAACCAGTGCCTTATGTAACTACGGCTGATGAATCCGGACAGGAGAGCGTAGGGAACGGAACCAGGACTCCGGGACTGACCTCGGGACCGGGTGACCTCCACACTGGAATGACACCTTATGTATGTGCAAGGCCTCCTTAGGTGCCCGGCCACTGCCAAACCAGGCGTGCCATCCTCCTAGCCCAGATCCCCGCCACCATCCCCACCGTTCCATCCTCATTCTGAAGAGGACAGAGGTGCCTAGTGGACCCGGACAGCCCTTCCTCAACCTTTAAGTCCCCACGCCTGGGTTTGAACTCGCAAAGTGCTCACGGTTTCACGGGAGGGAAGGGTTTCCACTCGTCTTGGAGGAGTAGCAGCTCCAAAGGAGCGGTTTCAACTCCATATCAGGTTGTTTTAAAGGTGTGTGTGTGTGTGTGTGTGTGTGTGTGTGTGTGTGTGTCCCACTGCCCTGAGGTCTGAGGACACAACTTTCCAGGCTATTCTGTCCTTCCACAGTGGCCTCTGGGGCTCAAATTCGGGACATCGAGGGAGGCTTTCATGGGAAGTGTTCTTACTGGCTGAGCCATCTCCTTACCCCCATTTCAAGTGCTTTGTGGTCATCTGTCCTCTGTGAGGTGCCTTGGGAGAAAGGGATGTGCCCAGGTTGGAGCTGATGAGACAGATAAAGCAGATTGCCATGGATGACTTAAATATCTTACTGTGGACTTCAGTGGAGCTCACCCTGCCAAGGAAGGCCAAGACCTTAGTGTGTGGGGGACAGGGACCGGTGTGGCTCTCCCTACTGTATTTCTCACAGTCTGACATCTGTCCTTCTTAATCTTGACCAAGTAGGTCAAAACCTACAAGATACTGTCATCGTGATATGTACATACCCGTGTTCCTTAAGAGTGCGAATGCTCACCTGCCCCCCCACACAAAATAATGTTTCTTTTACATAACGCTATTTTAATGAAAACGCTGTCTTTTCCAAAATGAAAGCCACTGTTAGAGAAGCTCTGAGTGACGCTTATGTAATTCTAAATGTCTGAGTTTGGGTAGATGCTAATTCATTAACAGAAAGGAAGCTGGGGGAGTTCTGACTTCGTTGCCTCCCACCATTAAAACAATAGGATTGGCAAGGTAGATCTTTAATGGGTCCCTTGTTAGACTTTGGCCCTGTTCAGTGACAGCAGGGACAGGACTGGGTACTGAGGGAGACCTCTCATGTTCGTCCTCATCTGTGGCTACAGTCTGTCCCCTCTTATATATATATATATATATATATATAGAGAGAGAGAGAGAGTACTTCCATATATATTGTCTGACTCTTCTGATGTTTCATCTCAAGGTTAGCGGAATAGACGTGTTCATCTTACAGAAGAAGCAGCATGGTCTGGAAAGGTTAATTGATTCATCTGAGGCTTCACAGCTTCTGAAGAAGCAGCATCAGTGGAGGTGTCGAGCCATATACTGGTAATCCCAGTGCTGGGGAAACTGAGGCAGGGCTGTCATGAGCTCTGGTCCTTCTACAGACCTTAGTTAGGGACTGCCCGCCAGTTAAAAAGGCCCGCTGAGCCCGGGAACTGTACGGTTCACTGTTGGATTTCTTGTGCCTTGAGAATAACCCGACAGAATGAGGAATGTTGGCCTTACATGTACTGTCTCCATGTGTCAGTCAGTGTCCTTTTGTCCAGGGCACTCACAGCCAGGAACACATTTTACATTGTGAGACGACAGTAGTAAATACTTGGGCTGGAGAGACGGTTCAGAGGCTCAGAGCACCGGCTGCTTTTCCAGAGGTCCTGAGTTCAATTCCCAGCAACCACATGGTGGATCACAACCATCTGTAATGAGATCTGGTGCCCTCTTCTGGTGTGCAGGCAGAACACTATATACATAATAAATAAATCTTTAAAAGAAAAATAGTGGTAAAATACTTCATCAGACCGCTCATCCTTCGCTTTCGGATACAGTCTGGTATTTCCCATTGCGCGTGCTGTCTTCCATTTCTTTGAGTTTTGTTTGTTTGGTTTTTCAAGACAGGTTTCTCTGTATTGCTTTGGACCCTGCCTGTAGGGTGTTGTCATCAGCTTATGTGGACCTCGAACCCACATTGATTTTCCTGCCTCAGGTCCCTGAGTCATGGGATCACAAATATGTGTTCATCTGTGGCTTCTGTTTTCTCTTCTGAGGCAGTCTCCGAATAGATGCCATGACCAACATCTTCTATGTATTGTGCTCTAGACATCTCTGAAAGATGTGTGTGTGTGTGTGGGGGGGTCTCATGCATTCCTTGCTCTGAGGTCAAGGAAAGTTCATGGCTGGAGCCAGGGACAGAGAGTGGACACAACAGGAAGGCAGGGGTTGGATGGGTGAGGGAAGGTGTTGGAGAGGCCCATTGGGAGAGTCTAGAAAAGCAGTGGGAGCCTCGAAGGAACCCCAAACCCAGACAGAGAAAGTTTCGACATCCTTCTGTTCATATATTTCCACTCCAGAACCCTCCAGGGCCTCGATGATGGATCCCTTTTCTCAGTTAATGTGGAGAGGTGGGTGGGAGGCAGGTGGCCATCCTAAGCATTGTGTGATCTCTTGCCTACAAACCCAGGACCAGATGCCCAAGGTGTAAGTGAAACTCACTTCAAGAGTGACAGCGGGGCTGGGGCAGGGGCTGGAGAGATGGGCTCAGCTGTAAGAGCGCTGGTTCTTGCAGAGAACACACATGGGGGTCCATGTGTGCCCAGCACACATGGGGGTTCATAACCACGTATACCGCCAGTTCCAGGGGCTCCAAAGGCCCCTTCTGGTCTCCAGGGTACTGGCCGCAAGTGGTACACAGGCATGCCTGCAGGCAAAGCACACCCGTGCCCCCAAAAGTGACAAGCCAGCTGGGACTCTCCAGGCCCAAATACCCTCCCAAGAGGGGGCCTGTTGACTCTGCTGGCTACCTGTCTGTGCCATTCGCTTTCCCTGACTCTGTGACTGTCATGTTTTTGAGATCCTATGGGTGTTCCTGGGCCAAGAGGGAACCAAAGGGACCAGAGCAGGAATGGGCTGGAAGAGGTCCCTCTGGATGAACGTGCTTACAGCGCCCTTCTATAAAAAGCAAGCAGGAAAGAAAGGCAAGTGAGGCCTCCCATGGCCCTCTCTGAAGTCACTGACGTGTTTTACTTATTTTAAAGATTTATTTATGTATACAAGTGCTTTGCATCTCTGCCTAAACATCATAAGAGGGCATTGGATTATCTTGAGCCACATGTGGTTGCTGGGAATTGAACTCAGGACCTCTGGAAGAGCAGCCAGTGCTCTTAGCCTCTGAGCCCAGCCAAACCCAGAAATTTTATATTAAGAAAAAAAAAATTTTTCTTTTGAGACAGGATCTCATGTATCCTAGGTTGCCCTCAAACTCACAGGGGTAGTTAAAGATGACCTTGAACTTCCTGGGTGTCCTTCTGTGTGTGTGTGTGTGTGGTGTGTGTCTGTGTGGTGTGTGTGTGTCTATGGTGTGTCTGTGGTGTGTGTGTGTGTGTGTGTGTGAGTTATGTGTGTGAGTGTGTGTGTGTGTGTGGTGTGAGTGTGTGTATCTGGTGTAGGGAACGTAGCTTCCCTGCAGTGCTGATGGGGAAAGTGTCTGGGGCCTTCTGATTCAGGAGGACACATTCTGCAAGGGCCTGCAGGCCCAGAAGCCCCACACAACACTTACCTGCACCCCACTCCCCTCATGTTCCAGGAAAGATGACACAGCCTCCTCTATGGCCGTTTGTGAAGATTCAATAAGAAAACGGGTAAAGCATGGAGGTCTGAAACATCACTAACAAAACCACTGCATCCACCTGTTCATCAGCCCTGGGGGTGGGGGCTAGGGGGGTTCACACCCAAAACCTGAAGTCACCACCATTCACGCGGCTGGCTCCCTCACCCACCAGGCGTCCTGAACACTGATAATGGCCCCTCCCTTTCCATTCTTACTGCCTTTCTGTCAGAGGAGGCTGGCGGCAGGTGCCTCATCAAGTCCCGAATCCAAATCCATCCCTCTCTCCCACATGCAAATCTGTCGCTGCTACGTGGAAGCACACAGCACTTCACCCAAGGCTTCCAGGATGAAATGCAAAGGCCTGGCAGGGCACACAAGCCCCCACCCCACGCCCATGTGGCTTCCCCACCGCATCCCCCTCACCCAGGGACCAGGGACACCCTGCGCCTTCACACGTTAGCGCGGGAATTTCTGGCTGCCTGGGCCCTCCTCTCCTCAGGGTGCCGCCTCACAGTATGTAAGCTTCAAACGCCAGCTTTTCTTCAACCCTCCCAGGTCCCTGTGTCACTTAGGTACTGGCCCACCGCAGCCCAAGCTCAAGGCTATCTTGTTTCCTACGCTCGACTCTCAGAATGGCTGGGAGGTTGCTTTCCCACCCAGGACAAGAAAAACCCAGAGGCCCGGAGCTGAGGCCAGCTAGGCGGGTGCCAGTGGCCCCAGAATCAAGTTTACATCGAATTTCCGTGTCCAGACTAAAGCCAACTGGCTTTGCCCGAGCTTTCAGAAAGCGCACGTAGGCCAGGGAAAGTCAGGGTAGGGCGGACACGCCAGCCGCTCCGATGCACTTCATTCAGCATGGGGGCGGAGGGAGCGGTGTGAGCAAAATGCTGGGCTGTTTGTGGGGCCTGAACCCACCTCCCCTCCGCCGATCTGCACCCACCAGGGATGCGAAGGCTGTCTTCCCCTCCCAGGTTCTGGGATAACCACGTGCGCTGGGCCTCCAGCAACGGGGGCCTAGCCTGATCCTAAATAAGGAAACCACAGATGCAGATCAAGTTTCCCGGAGTCCAGCGTTCACAGGTTCCCTGGACCAGACCAACCCTCCCTCCCCTTAGCTGCTCGCGGCTGGCCCAGTGGGGGAAAGAATAGAAGGGGCCCTTCTGCGCCCCACCCCCTCCCTTCCAAACAGGCGCGCCTCTCCCTCCCTCCCTCCCCGCCCCCTCTCTGCAGCTCGCAGGCCTCGCTGGGAAGGGAGCACGGCTCTGGTCGCTGCATTCCAAAGCCCCGGCGGCTCTTTGAGGTCACATGGTGCAATGGGGGTGGGAAGGCCGGACGCCCCTGACCCGGCGGGCGGCCTTGAGGCCACGCGGTGGTGCGCGGATTCTGGTCCTCCCCTCCCCCTCCTCCCAGGGGGTCAGCTTTGGTCTGGCCCCTGGTGCGCCAAGGGAGGCAAATCGGGTTTTTACTCCCCTTGAGCCTGCAGCGTGTCTTTGGGGCCTGCGTACCTTCCCCGTTCCTGCACCTCGGTGGGAGTCAGGAGGGAGGGACTGGGGTCTAGGCCCTTGGCCTGCCGAATGGACAGAGATAACGCCAGCCGGTGGCGAAGGCCACAGTCGGCCCTTGTCCAGCAAATCCGAGTCGGCACCCTCTGTTAGGTCTGGTCGGAGGTTTCCGAAAGCTGTCTTTTGGGACAGGAAACCAAGGGGTCCGAGAGCATCCACCGGGTTCCTTCCAAAACGCTCAGACAGAGGCTCTCAAGCAACTAACTCGAATGTAGTGTAAACTTGGAGAAACCCTGCCCCGGAGTTGACCCTAGTCACCGGAAGGGGCCCTGGCTTCCTCTTGGGGTTGGGGCTAGACAGGAGTGGCTTGGGGAGTTGACCATCGCCGACTTGCCTCAGAAGAACGACCTTGTGGAGGGAGGGAGGGTAGGCAGTGGATTGCGGGGGGGGGGGACCAGGACTCTTATATTCGCGATGAGAGGGGAGTGATTTCTTCGCGAGTCATTAATTCACTCGTTCCAATGCTTACTGGGCCCTTAGTTAAAATGACACATGCATTCATCCAGGGCTCCGCCGTGCACCAGGCCGCTACTAGAACTTGCCCTTTCACAGCGAGTCCTGCGGTAGATGTAAATGGAGGCCAGTCAGTGTCCTGTGTGCCGTAGGGCTCAGCTGGAGGCTGGGAAGGAGGAGGAGACTAGGGAAAGGCGCTGGATGTTTGGAAAGGGAAACGCTACCCGAGGCATTGACAGGGAAGCCAGAGCCCTTCAGCTGGGGCGAGGGTAGATGGGGAAGATAAGCGAGACACGGTCCTTAAGAAGCCCAGGGGCATGGGAGGAACTTAAACAGCTCAGCCTCGAGCTGATGGCGGCCACGGGAACAGGAGGTGGGGAAAACAGGGGCTAAGTTAGGAACCGTGCCGGCCCTGGAGGATGACGGAGACACCCCCGCCTTCCCAACTCCGCTGAGTTCTGCAGGCTGGTGGCAGGGAGGCTGTGATTTCAGTGCTGTAGCTGCTCTGCAGCATTAATATTTATCTTACCAAATAGCGTGCTCGCAGCTTAACAATCAAACCGTGCCAAAATGCTTCTGACAGGATCAGAAATCCCCCTGGCTTTTCTCCTAACCCTGATCCCAGTCCCGGAGGACCACCCCTTAGATTCCTTAGCTGTTTCCTCTGCTGTCGTCTTCCCCGTTTCTGAATAATGTATGCACTGCCATTCTGGAATCCTGGCTTCGTCTCTCTCTCTCTCTAATTTGTTCCCTTCTTGTTTTGGTTCAGGGGAGCTTTGGATCTCTGCAGGGTTCTTTCTCTGTGTCCATCCCTGCTATGCTATGACTTTACCAGGCTGCTTTACCAACTTTGTAAACATTGTTGGTTCTTCATGCAAGTGTTCTGGTCTTTTTCTAATGTGGCTTTCTGTTGTCTGCTGTGTTTACATCTCCTTTCTATTACAGCTGTTTTAATTTTTTTTTTCTAGTCAGTTGTCTCATTTTGTATTTGCTGGGTTTCTTTGACTATCTGGCTCTCTCATCCCACACCCTTCAACAGCTCTGCAAAAAACACCCTCAGTACAATTTCACATATGGCCAAAGCTGTCAGAATTTTATCGGTGTTTTCCTCCCCTCACAGACATGTGTCCTGGGATACTCTATCCTGGCAGTTTTATTCTAGACAAGCTTAGTAGGCCTGTGGCAACCTGCCTTTATAAATTTCTCATGGTCAGAACCGATCAGATCTGTGTTCTTTCCTTCTCTTTTTGTTTGTTTGTTTGATTTTTTGTTTTGTTTTGTTTTGTTTTTTTGAGACAGGGTTTTTCTGTGAAACAGTCCTGGCTGTCCTGGAGCTCACTCTGTAGACCAGGCTGGCCTTGAACTCACAGAGATCTTGCCTCTGCCTCCCGAGTGCTGGGATTAGAGGTGTGCACTGCCAGGCTCTCTTTTCCTCTTGTTGTGATGGAATTTAAGGCCTCACACAAGCTAGGCAAGCACTCTCTGCACTGGGCTGCTCCCATCTCTTCTTTTGCCTTTTCTTGGACTCAGGGGTTTCTCTGGCTTGTTTTACTCTCTTGTTTTAATGAAGCAAATCCTCCCTGAGAAAGACTGCCTAAGATGTAGAGGTAGCATTTTTTTAAAGACAGGATTTCTGCGTATTTTAAATATTTTAATATTATTTTGCATATTTAAAACCCCATTCTTGTACTTGATTGATAGTTTTGGCTGGGTTAGAAATTTTAAGTTGAAAATTACTTTTCTTCAGAATTTTGAAGACATCGTTCTTTTATTTTTCAGCTTCTAGCTATTGAGAAGATTCTTGCTATTTCCTTATTTCTGAGACTTTGAATTCATCAGTTCACCTTCTTTACTTTTTATTTATTTTGATCTTTCGAGACAGGGTTTCCTTGTGTAGCTCTGGCTGTCCTGGAACTTGCTCTGCAGACCAGGCTGGCCTTGAACTTAGAGAGATCTGCCTGCCTCTACCTCCCGGGTGCTGGGATTAAAGGGGTGCACCCCACTCCCTGGCTTGTTCTCCATTTAAGACTTTTTTTTTTTTGAGACAGGATTTCATTGTGTATCCCTGGTTATCATAGAACTTGCTCTGTAGACCAGGCTAGCCTCAAACTCACAGAGATCCTTCTGCTTCTGTCTTCTGAATGCTGAGATTAAAGGTGTAAGCCACCATACCCAGCTGGAATTTTTGTCTTTTATGTATAATACATTGAGAGGCCATTGGCACAGCCCAGTTTTTCATTCACCTGTCTTGACATTCAATGGCTTTTGTCCTTTTTAAAACCATGCTCAAGCTGTGCTCTTCAGCCCCCCCAGCATAAAGATGGCCTGTGGGAACATGCAGATTCTAGGGCCATCAAGATGGCTCAGCAAGTAGAGGTATGGCCAAGCCCAATAACCTGCCTTGATCCCCAGGACCCTCATGGAGATCCTTGATCTCCACCCTAAACCCCTCCCCTAGTACAGCTTATTTAAACAAAACTCTGCCCCTCAGTCCATACCTACTTTAAGAAACCATAGTGGGTGGCCCATGAAATTTGTAGTTCTATAAGCCCCTCCTGATCCACACACACTGTCATGTAAGACCCTCTGTGCTACAATGTATGCTCCTTGACCCCAAGAACTTGTTACTTATTTAAATGTCTCCCATTACTGTTTTTCTCTTTTCATTCCTCTACTTCACAATTGTATCTATTTATTTATTGTCTCTATTGTATCTATTTATTTATGGGCTTGGCAGCCATCTGAGCTGTCTTATTGGCCCTCCATTCTTTTCTTTTCCCAAACAGGTTGGACATGGTGGCGCACAGCACTCTGGAGGCAGAGGCAGGTGGATCTCTGAAGTTTCAGGACAGCCAGGGCTACACAGAGAGACCCTGTCTAAAACAAGAAAAGAAAGAAACCAGGCCTCATGAGTTCTCTGCGTGGTCAAAGATGACCCTGAACTCCAGCTCCTCCTGCTTCAACCTCCTCAGTGCTGGAAGCACAGGTGTGGGTCCTCCCATCCCCGCCGCCACAGGTGTGGGTCCTCCCATCCCCGCCGCCACAGGTGTGGGTCCTCCCATCCCGCCGCACCCTGCTCTGACCATTCTTTCTGTGACTTATGTTATCAGGATCCTGCTTTCTTTAGCTGGATCCTCTAATTCTCTTTTTCTCTTTTGTTAACCGTGTCTTTCTTCCGTTTCCTGGGACTCAGTTTCTATGTAACGTCCCAATCTGTTGACTCAGTATATTGTTATAACTTTCTTCTGTTCTTTTAAATTTTTATCGAGAGTTTTCACACTCCCTGGCTATATTTTTCTTTTCTTTCTTCCTTTTTTTTTTTTTAATGGTTTCATGTTCTTTGGATGCAATCCTCTCTCTCTCTCTCTCTCTCTCTCTCTCTCTCTCTCTCTCTCTCTCTCTCTCTCTCTCTGGAGCTATATGACTTTGAAATTTTTTTCCCTTTGCTATTTCCTGTTTCCTTTGATTTCATGTTTTCCATTTCTCTGATTTCTATCATGTGGACAACTTTCCTCAGCAGTCTGGCATCTCTTTGCTGCCCGTTATCTCTGAGAGGAAATCTAGAGCCAGGTGGAAGCCACCTGTACAGGTCATGGCCCAGCGGCCCAGTGCTTGGGGACTCTCAATTAGCAGTCTCCGTAGCCGTTTTCCCCTGGAGCAGTTTGCTTTTCCCAGGAGACTGTGAGTATCCTTCCCTGCTTGCAGGCTATAAGCTGTCTGCCTGCTCAGAGATGGATGATAGAGGGCTACCCCCCATACTCAAGTCCCTGGGTTTCATCCCAAAACACACACACACACACACACACACACAGACATACACACAGACACACACACACACACACACACACACACACACACACACATACAGACATACAGGCACAGACAAATGCACACACAGACACACACAGATACACACACATACAGATACACACACACAGAGAAACATATACACACACACAGACATACACACACAGAGACACACACAGACACAGACACACACAGACACATACAGACATACACAGACCACAGACACACATACAGATACACACACACAGAGAAACATATACACACACACAGACATACACACACAGAGACACACACAGACACAGACACACACAGACACATACAGACATACACAGACCACAGACACACACACAGACACACACTGACACACACACACAGACACACACACAGACACACACAGAAGCATACACACACACACAGTCACACACACACAGACAGACACACGCACACACAAACACCACGGACACACATACCCTTGCTCAGAGTCCTAGGGCTGGGATGTGAGCAACAGGCTTGCTTGTGTGTCTGGGATTGGTGACCTGATCCGGGATGCTGACTTTCAGTTTTCCGTCTCACTCCTTTTTCTCTGGCACCACACCTCCCATCTGTCTCCTGTCTGAATATTGACTGGGCACAGGGACATAGGAGGTCCCCGATTACGCTGGATATGACTGGATTTCCTGACACCCCCAAAACTCTTTAAACAGATTCTCAAAAAGTCCCCATGTTTGAGCCTCACCCCACCTGGAAGAGAATGGTCTGAAAATGCCAGAGAGAAGGGGAATAACCCAGGGAGAAGCCTGCAGTAGGCTAGGACACCGCGATGAGCATAATGGTGAGGAACACTCAGTCTGACTGCAAGGAGGAACATGAACACGACATAAATGGGATAAGGTAACAGAAGGCGATTTTAGGAGGTGGCTTATTACTTATTCTTTCCCCTTCCTTCCTTCTCATTCTATTTTATTTCAGATAAGGTTTTGCTATGTTGCCCAGGCTGGTCTTGAACA
This sequence comes from Cricetiscus sungorus, assembly GCA_030556225.1. Lineage (NCBI taxonomy): Eukaryota > Metazoa > Chordata > Mammalia > Rodentia > Cricetidae > Cricetiscus > Cricetiscus sungorus. Next base: position 2,364,934 of record JANBXA010000616.1, read on the forward strand.
CATGATCGCCCTGATTCAGTTTCCCGTATGTTATGGTATAATTGATTGCTGGCTTGTTTCTGAAACAGGGTCTCGTGTAGCCTCAGCTATCCTCAAACTTGCTATGTGTTGTAGGGACACAAACGATGGAAGTAGCTTGCCCACGAGGAGTCACACAGTGACTGCAGGAGACATTTCAGGGAGCTACCAGCTGGCTCCGTCCTGCCTAGGGTAGTTGGAGTCCAGCAGTCATTCAAGGGAGGGGAAGAGAGGCAAGAGGTCTGTCTGTGGTAATAGCTTGTTTAGACTCTAACAAATAAAGTTTGCCTGAAGATCAGAGGGTGGAGCCAGCCACTAGCTGACCATAGAGGTCTGGAGGTCTGTACAGACAGACAGGAAGTGAGATGGCTGGGCGGAGAGAGGATATAGACGGAGGAGACAGGACCTCAGTCTTTTTCAGTCTGAGGATTTCGTGGAGGTAAGTGCTGTAGTGGCTCACTGCTCTGCTTCTCTGGTCTTTCAGCTTCCACCCCCTAATATCTGACTCCGGGTTTCATGAGAACTCGTGTTACAGGCGTCTGCCCTGGGGGCTCGTGCCGGTCCAGAGTGACAGCACTTGGAGACTCTGGCCTGCAGGCTTGCATGAGCATCACTCACATACACACACATACATACATACACACACACTCACACACATACATACATACACACACATGCACAATACATACCTACACACACACTCACACACACATATACTCACACACACATACATACATACATACACACACACTCACACACACATACACTTACATACACACATATACATACACACACACTCACACACATACATACATACACACACTCACACACACACACACATACTCTCACATACACACATACATACACACACACACTCACACACACATACATACACACACTCACACACACTCATACACACATACTCTCACATACACACATACATACATACATACACACACACATACATACATACATACACACACATATACTCACACACTCACACACACATACACTCACACACTCATCACACACCTACATACACACATACATACATACACACTCACACACACATACACTCACACTCATCACACACCTATATACACACACATACACACACTCACACACACATACACTTACATACACACACATACATACACAAACTCACACACATACATACACACACTCACACACATACATACATACACACACACTCACACACACATACATACACACACACTCACACACACATACACTCACACACTCATCACACACCTACATACACACATACATACATACACACACACTCAAACACACATACACACACACACTCATCACACACCTATATACACACACATACACACACTCACACACACATACACTTACATACACACACATACATACACACACACTCACACACATACATACACACACTCACACACACTCACACACACATACATACATATACACACTCACACACACATACTCTCACATACACACATACATACACACACATACATACATACACACACATATACTCACACACTCATCACACACACATACATACACACACTCACACACACATACACTCACACACTCATCACACACCTACATACACACATACATACATACACACACACTCACACACACATACATACACTCACACACACATACACTCACACTCATCACACACCTATATACACACACATACACACACTCACACACACTCACACACATACATACACACACTCACACTCATCACACACACATACACACACTCACACACACTCACACAATACACTCACACACTCATTACACACACATACTCACACTCACCACACACATACACTCACACACATACATACACACACTCACATACACACATATACACACACACACCACACACACAAAGACACAGACACGCACATACACACACTCACACTCACACACACACACACACACACACAAATGAACCTTCTAGTCGAGACCCTGTGACACTGCGTCAGGAACAGAAAACATTTTGTCACCCATGTGCGGCGGTATCCACCGGTAATCCCATCGTTTAAGAGGTAGAGGTAGGAGAATCCCCAGCTACTTACGTCCCAGAGTGTACAAACCTTATGCAGAGTTGTAGGCCATGGGTGGCTGTCACACGTTGCGTGTGGTGTCTGTCTGTCTACTGCTTTGGTCCAACCTTCCAGCCAGCCAGCGCCGACAGCCCTTCCCGCCCCACCCACAGCTCCTCTCTTTGGGGGAATGGTGAAGTCCGGCATGTGATTTCTGCTTGTCCTGTGCGTCTCCTCTCCAGCGTCTCGGGGTGTGGAGAGACCAGTCACCTGGGTTGGATTCTTTTTCTCACGGGTGACATTGTCACAGTGGGCTTCATCAGAGTCAGTTTGAGCTGAAGAAATAGGAAGCGTGTCTTCCCTGCGCTGGGCCCACTGAAGGTGTAGACTGCCAACAGTTGTATTACCATCCAGTTCACTTACCGGTTTTCCGTGGTGGGATCTTTTCATTGCTTCAGTTTGTAGTGGAGACAGCTAAGGAGCCAGGGCGGTCGGAATAAGGATGGGCCCCAGGGTTCACATGTTTGAATGTTTGCTTCCCAATATGTGACTGTACGTCTGGGGGAAACGTGGCCTTGTTAGAAGGAAGAACTTCATTAGGGGTAGGCTTTGAGGCTTGCAAAGCCCACCCAGGCCCAGTCACGCTCTCTCTGCCGGCTGCGGGGATGTAAACTCTTAGCCCCCATCCTGTCGCCATGCCTGCCTGTCTGCCACCATGGACTAACCCTCTGAAACTGTAAGCAGGCCAGGAAGCAGCAGCCTCCGTCCCCCACCCTGCAGCCTCTGCTTCAGCTCTTGCTTCTAAATTCCTGCCCTGACCTCCCTCAGTGATGAAGTGATGGGGGAAATGAAGCAAAATGAACCCTTTCCTCCCCGGTCTGCTTTCGGTTGTGGTGTTTTACCACAGCAATAGAAAGCCGGACTAAGACAGGCACAAAGAGGCAGAAAAAAAAATTTTTTTTTCTTGCCCTACTCAAACGTAACTGGTGTAGCCCGGGTCTGATGGCAGCAGAGCAGACAGAGCAGGGCTGACTCCTGCATCCTCTGTCTGTCCACCATGCACACTGCCAAATTGCTTATTCCAGGAATTTCCCCTCTCTGCACAGTCATGACTGAGCAGGGACCAAACCCCTGTTCCCCACCAGGAGAGGGAGGAATTCCAGAGGAGACACTGCCACTTTGGCTGTTTTTCTTGAACGTTCCCCAGACGGAGAGCGCCAGTCTTTAATTTGCCAGGTGTCTGTTGTTGCATTGAACAGCAGAGTCAGCCTTTAGCCTGAATCCTGCTTGTAGATGGAATCTGTGACCCGGAGCTCAGAGGCCAGCCTCTGACAGAGGACATGGCTGGGGTGGACGTTCCCTGGGTCGACGTTCCCTGGGCCTCATCCATAAAAAGCTCCAGCGTGAGCCATCCTCGATCTGGTGAAGTCCATGCATGCATGCAGGAAAAGGAAGAACCAGGCTAAAACAGCTCCTCTTTGCCTCTCTGGATTTTCTTCCAAAATGCTGTCAGCACTGCCAGTTGGAAAACATTCTCCCTCCCTTTGTCTTCTTTCTTATTTAAAAAAAAAAAAAAAAAGCCATCTGGTGTCAAATTCACTCCTGGCACATCATAAAGGGTAGCACTAAAAATGTCCCTGAAAAAAACTAAAAGCAAAACCACAGCCTTACACATGAATTTAATCGCAGCATCCCATAATTTCACAGTTGCTAGGAGCCCGGAGATCAAATCCCTTCCCATACACAGGAAGAAGCCGAGGCCGAGAACCATTAGTTCACTCTAAAAGGTTTATTGTGCACCTATACGTTCACAACACTCCAGGTGGGATAGAGAAATAGTCAACAGGAAGCCAGAGCATTCATTCTCTGTTGCCTTGGGGTCCTCCGTGGGAGGGAGGTTCCTGGGTTCCTGCCTGGCTCCCAGGGCCTCAGCCAGGAGTCCGGAGTCCGGATCCTGAGCTGCCGTTTACTGAGATCTGCAGCCCTCTCTCTGCCCCTGCGCAGAACCCCCTGGAGGCTCCGTTTGTCGTCTTCCTAGCTTCCTTTGGTTTCTGCTTTGACTCCGCATTCCTCACGGTTGAGCAACTTTCCCTCCCAAGGCGCTAGGCTGAGGCCAGGGGACCCCTCTCTCAGGATGCTTGGTCTGGGTGTCTTGGTGGCGGTGCAGATCCATCCAAGAGAGCACTGTCACCAAGCCCTCCCCAGCCAAAGCCTGCCTGGGAGTTGGGGCACAGTCTTGGGTGTTTGGGGGGACTGTAGGGGTGGAGATGGGGATTACAAGGTTCTCTTCTTCCTGCGGCTTGGGAAGGATGGCTGACCAGATCAGTTGGTGTGTGGGTCTGACGCTGACCTTGACCACGGAGTCGTTCTAAATTGACTCAGGCCAAAACTGGCCCATACTGGGGCGCCGGGTGAGCCCATAGTGTTGATTTGCTTTAGTCCTTTGACAGCCAACCGAGGAAGGTCTGTACTGAGGCCAGAAGGAGGCTCCCAGCTCCGGTCACATGACTGCAGCCCCTGATGTCCACAGAACTCTGGTTTGTTGCTTGGCCTCCTTTATAAATGAGCTCTTTCTGATGCACAGACGCCCGGGAACTCGAGGCGCTCCGGTGCTGGCCTCAGGCCTCCTACTTCCCTTCCTGGCACCACTTTTAGTCAGGCATGCGGGCTGTGGAGTCTGGGTTGGAGAGGGGTTGGGTAAGTGGCTAAGGATGAGACCATTTGGCTGGGCCGCTGCCGCATCCAGGGCTCCGAAAACTGCTTGGTACCTAGTGGGGGTTCAACAGCGAGAAATGAGAGGATCTTCAGATCCCTAGGAATTCAGTCCATGGGGCTGGGGAGATGGCTCGGAGATGAAGCGTACAGGCTGCTCTTCCAGAGGACCCAGGTTTGGTTCCCAGCATCCCCGTGTCATTCCAAACCACTGGTAACTTGAGTCCCGGGGGAATCTGTGCTCTCTTTTGGTCACCATTGGTACCAGCATGCATGTGATATAATACATACATACATACATACATACATACATACATACATGTAGGCAAACATGCAGGCATATAAAATAAAAATAAACGTTTTAAAAAGAAAATACTTAAGTCTATAATCTCCTTGCTCTTGACCTTTCATTATTCACTCACTCATTTATTTGTTTGTTTATTGATTAACTGATTGAGACAGGGTTTCTCTGTGAAGAACTCACTGAGATGGGGCTGGCCTTGGATTTAAAGATAGGCCTGCCTCTGCCTCCTCAGTGCTGGGATTAAAGATGTGAGCCTCCACTGCCCAGCTTGTCATGACTCTTTTAATATCTATTTTTATTTTTATGTGTATGAGTGTTTGCATATCTACATACCATGCACATGAAGTGCATTCGGAGACCTGAAGAGGGTGTCAGGGCCTCTGGGAATGAAACCTAACTCCTCCAGAAGAGCAGCCAGAGCTCTCACCCCTCTCCTGCCCCCCCCCTTTAAAGATGATTGATTAATTATTGTTAATCTGAGATGCTATTGTGTAGCTTAGGCTTGGCCTCAAACTGGCTGTGCAGGTGAGGACGGCCTTAAACGTAACCCTCTTCCCCCCCCCCTCACCCCCTCCGGTCTGGCCCCCCCCCCTCCGGTCTGTGCATTGGGGTTACAGGCCGGCATCACCACCCTGGGCTTATGTGGTGCTAAGAATCAAACACAGGCTAAACAATCGCTCTCCCAACAAAACTATACCCAAATCTCTCTTCTTGTCTTTTTTTTTTTTAATGTTTATGTATTATGCATACTGTGCTCTGCCTGCATGTGCACCTGAAGATCAGAAGAGGGCGCCAGATCTTATTACAGATGGTTGTGAGCCACCATGTGGCTGCTGGGAATTGAACTCAGCTTAACCTCTGAGCCGTCTCTCCAGCCTCCAAATCTCTTGTTTTAATGAACAAAATTTACATTTTATAGCAAAGGTAGTACATGGAATTTATGCAAGCTTTGAAGCCAATTTCCTCAAAGTTAACATCTCTACCCAGTCACGGTATATTTGCCAAAATGGAGAGACTTGACACAGCCACCACCCTCCTGGCCAAACTGCAGATTTTATTTGGATTTCCCATTTGCCCATCTCTCTCTCTCTCTCTCTCTCTCTCTCTCTCTCTCTCTCTCTCTCTCTCTCTCTCTCTCTCTCTCTCTCTGTGTGTGTGTGTGTGTGTGTGTGTGTCTGTCTGTGTGTGTGTATCTTGCTTTAGGGAGTTAAGCATTTCACGAGTAATCCACTCTCCTTGTGTGTGCGGGCATTGTCCCCGGAGATAAGGCAGGAAGTGGAGTTCTTGGCACAGACTGAGCTCCTGTCCCGAGGCCTAGGAAACCCCTTGAGCCCAGGATTTCCTACCGGTGCTATTAAGGGATGCTGGCTGTGAGAACACCTGGGGCAAATCCAGATTCCCAAGGCCTCCCTGTCCCCGTCCTCCAGATGTATACACACCTGGAAGAGAATGGAGATGGCAAACCCCTGATGGGGTGGCTCGGAGGCCAGGAAGCGAGCAAGAACAGATGTCCACTGACTCCCCCATGCAGACAGTCCAGCTCGGTGCTGAATACCTTCGGGGACTGCGACTGTACCCTACATACGAGCTAACAAATCAGTCCACCTGGTAAAATCAGGGCTCTTGGTAAAAGCCAAGCCTGCTGGGTGAGAGATGAGGACCGTTTACTGCTCATCTCAGTGACAGAAGCAGGAACAAGGAATGGTGTCAGAGCTCCGGGTCCCCAGGTGGGGAACCCTGATAAGGGGAACCCAAAACATTTGTGATGGACAGGGCCTTGTTTGTTTCGTAGCAGAGTAGCACAGGCACACCTGTGTACTCCTTAGCATTGTCTGCTCTGTTATGTCCCGGAAATGATCACCAGGACACTCGGAAGACAGGGAAGAATGGAAGAGAACCAGGGAAAACTGTCTTTTCCTGAAAAACAAAACAAAACAAACAAACAAACAAGCAAACAAACCATGTGGTCCTAGAGAACCAGCATTCCATTTCCCTACCCTTCCTTCAGCTACGGGTAGCCCAGTAACTAAGCTACCGTCTCTTAGCCTTTTCCTACACAGAAGCTTTGGGGACAGCTCAACTGCTGGTTTGTACCCTGGGCACTTTTGTCCCTGTTTTGGATTTGATGCCTGGAATGTGGATATGATGCTGGAGCTTGAGCATCAAGCCCAAAACAGAATGATAGGAAGCAGCAGCAAGTGGTCCAGATTTCTGCCGGGGCGGTGGTGGGAGTGGCCAAATAGTGTGCTTGCTACGCACCCACCTTTGGGCTTCTTTTCTTGCCAGAAAAGGAAACGTCCATCTTGTTTCCAGTTTTTTAAACTCATGCTCATCATCAGAACTTAGTCCTAGCAGATGCAGAGCAACTGAGGCATGATAAAGGCTTAAAGCCACCAGCAGAGAGAAGAGTCAGCAGGACCCCACCCCTCCCCCACCGCCCCACCTTGGCTTCAGCCTGGGAGGGAGGGAGGGGGAGGGTCACTTCGCGTTTGCTCACCACCCACGGTAGATATCCATTCACAAGGGAGCCTGGCTGGCCGCACGACCAGCAGCCTCCATTAGAAGGCGGCAAGCAACAAGCTGGCCCCATTCACAAACCCTGTCCTCCTTTGAAAACCAATCAGCACGCGAAGCGTGACTGGGTGGTGGCCAGCGTCGGCCCATCTGTCACGCCTGGGATGAGCCAGCCCCTTTCCCTTTGTACCCCAGGGACACGCGGTGTAAGCAGATCACAGCGCCTACTGAATTATTCAGGATTGCGCCAGTGTCAGCTTTATTATAAACACGCAGATTGCTTCGGGTTCCCAACTTCCAAACCAGGGACGGACGGACGCCTTCCGTCCAGGGGTCGCTGCTTTGTCCCTGTGACTTCCTGGGGCTCCGTGGCCTAATTTGCCTTTGCTCGAATCCTGCCCGCTGCGAGGCGCGAGGCCTGGTTCTTCACGAGACTGTCCTGGGGCCGTGCTGTCCCTTCCCATTCCCACCGCGCTAGCCTTCCGCGCGCCAGCCGGTGACATCAGCCTCTTCTAGGGCGAATGACAACACCCGCCAGCTTCCGCGGCCTCGCTGTGAGCCGTCTGCCCACTCGGCCTCCTGTGCCAGCCGCATCCCAACCCCCGTCCTCCTTCACGAGCAAACAGCTCCTGGCCGCTCCGGGGTGGGTCTAGAGAACCCACAACCCCACCCCACCCCGCCCCGCCCCGCCCCGCCCCGCCCCAGGCTGCTAAGGGAGGCGGGCCGGTGATGCAGGGTTAAGAGCAGTGGAATGCGGGGATATTTCGGGCCTGGCAGACCTATTTCTGGCAGCCTCAGAATTAAAGTGTGAGGCTTTTGTGGCGCAGCTGCTACTAGGAGCCTTCAGAGTTCTTCTAAAGCCGTGAAAAAGGCTCGCAGGCCCTCAGCCCGGATCACTGTGGCTATTTATTCCGCTGCCGCTTTCATTGTGCACACCCCCCCCTTTTTTTTTTTTTTTTTTTTTTGAAATTTTAGAGCTTTCAGATGAAGGGAACGCAGCAGCCAGCAGAGCAGAGCACACAAGATGTCCCAGTGGGGGAAAATGTCCCCGTTTTTCTCTCCAATTGTCCCCGAAGAGAGGAACGGGGAGTGTTGCCTCTGTTTCTCCTTTGAGCTGGCACCTGTATGCTTGTTGCAGTGCTGTAGAGAGGACAAGGGGCTCCCTGAGAAAGCATGCCACTCCTCACGGCCCCCTCCCTCTGTGTGTGTGTGTGTGTGTGTGTGTGTGTGTGTGTGTGCGCGCGCGCGCGTGCGTATGCGCAAGTATGTACATGTGTGTGCGTGAGTGTGCGTGGGTAGACCGGGTGGCCGAGAAGAGCAGGCTGCCCTGGGCCTGCTGAGCCCGCTCTCCCGTACTTGAGTGAGGAAAGCTGGCTCGCTGGTCCCCATCTCCGTCTATGGGCGCTGGCAGGCTGGGTTCACTCAGAAAAGGCTCATGCCAGGCAGCGTGGCAAAGCGTGGGCTCCTGCCGGTGTCCTGCGTGCACGGTGACCAGGGACAGGGCCCGAGACAAGCTACCTCCCCTTTCTGGACCTTAGTGCTCTCTCTTGAAAGAGAGAGCAACGGCACACCCATTGTTTAGGTCACGTATAAAATCACAGTGTCCGTTAGAAAACTGGAGTTAGCGGGGACTCGGGAGACCTAGGGCTCCCTTCCTGGGACATTGTTCTGGGCCAGCGGAGGGATCTCAGAGAGACCCAGGTTCCAACTCTGGCTCTGCAGTTTCCTGCTTTAGTGAGATTGGGCCTCACTTTCTTCGTTTGCGGTAAATACTCCCCAAGGGTCAAAGGGAGGATCGTGTTAACGTTTGTAAACAACCACAACCCAGGAGGCTGTGTGTCTCCTGCACAAGGATGGAGATCTGATCCTGTAATCCCACTGCTGGGAGGTAGAGACTGGGATCCCCCGAACTCTGGTTAGCCCATACAGCCAAATCAGTGAGTTCTGGCTTCAGTGAAGAGACACTGGAGAGATGGCTCAGAGCTTAAGAGCCAGGCCTGCTCTTCCAGAGGGTCCGGGCTCGATTCCCAGCACCCACTTGGAGGCCCGCACTTCCAGTCCTAAGGGATCCCCAAGGGATCCTATTCCCTCTCCCAGCTTCTGGAGGCACCATCCATATGGATGCACGTGCAGGCAGAACACTCATACCTTAAAAAAAAAAGGTAGAAAAAATAGATCCAAGTCCATTCTCCGCCTCTGACCTGTAGTGAGGGATGCTTGTATACATATACACAGTGAAGCAAATGGAATTTTTAGAAATTTAAGATTTATAAATGTCCCTGAGGGGCTGAGGAGATAGGTTAGTTGGTAAGTGCTTACACGGGAGCTTGAGAGCCTGAGTTCAGTGTCCACTCTGTGTGTGTGTGTGTGTGTGTGTGTGTACCTCTGGCAGTGGCGTGCATGCACTTACGATTCCAGGGATGAGAAGACAGACACAGAAGGTCCCTGGATCTCACTGGTCTGCCAGTCCAACCTGCTGGGTAGGTTCCAGGCCAGGGAGAGATGCTGCTTCAAAAAGTAAGGTGGTGCCACCTGAGGGATGACAGACAAGGGTGTCCCCTGGCTTACACACACACACACACACACACACACACACACACTCACACACTCACACACACTCTCACACACACTCACACACACATACACACTCTCTCACACACACACACTCACACTCACATACACACACACACTCACACACACTCACAACACACACATACACACTCAACACACACAGACCCACACACATACACACACACTCACACACACACACACACACAAAACAGTGTAGGCTTTTTTTTTGGGAGGGGGGGTTAGTTCCAGCCACCAGTTTACAGGAAATACAGGAAGAAGGTGAGCATGCTGATACCAGGGGCTTCAATCAGTAAGATTGAATTTTCGGGGAATTCTGTAGGACAAATGATCTCCGATCCCGGGAGCTGGCATGGAATGTAAAGACTTTGTGTGCACGCTAGTTTAACAAACCAACTGTGAGCACGGAAAAAGACTGCAGGGAGTTTTATATTAATGGAATGTTTCTGATAACACTGGCTGGCCTCGAATGCCCCGAGATTCGTCTGCCTCTGTCTCCCGAGTGCTGGGGTCAAAGGTGTATGCCTGGCTTGCTGTTAGTTTTTATGTGAGATAATAGTGGACGCATTATCTTTTAGGACACATACTGAAGAAACCACAGTTTGGGGTAACAGAAACTTGCTTTGCGAAGATTTGGTAGGGTGGTAGTGTAGCGGATGCACACATGAGGCCACATTAACCGTGTGTAGCTAAAGGTTGGCTGCCGTGATATTGGGGTTTGTTAAACCATCCCTCTGCCCTTGCTCATGCTTGAATATTTCCACGAAGGCGTCTGCGCGGGAAAGCGGCCCCTGTCTATCTGCTCACAGCCTCCTCTTCCTGATCGCTTGCCTGGACCACTGCCATGGCTGTAGTCTCCCAGCCTTGCTCCTTCTCCTTCCAGCCTTCCCAGCGTGCAGCCAGCATTAGCTCCCTAAAATACAAATCAGGTGATATTAATTTCCTGCTTAAAGCTCCTCTGCTGGCCTCCCATTGCCAAGACTCTATATAGAGTATAAAATATTCCCTATGTAGTTCAAAGTCTTTCCCAGTCTAAACTCAGTTTTCCTGTCCAGTTATGAACTCCAGACCAACCCCCAACTCCTCATGAAGAAACTCTGGCCGGGTTTGCCGGGCATCGTGAAGCCTTGGTAACTCTTCTCTCGCACGATTCGGTCCCGTAGGTCCTCCTTAACCTCATCTATTCAAGACTGAGATATTTGTCAAAGGCTGCTTCTCCATGATGGTCTCAGAGGTTTTGCACTTTTAACCAAATATCCCTGCACCATTGCCTCCTGACATATGGTAGGATCTGTCTTTCTGGCCCTCTGTGGTTGGATGGAGCCATCTGGCTGCTTTTAACCCGTGGGTTGTAAGTGGGAGACATACATTTCGCTTCTGGGCCAGGAATTCATTGCTAATTCAAAAATGTGCCTGAGTTCTCTTTTCCTCTGACTCAGCGAGCAGCAAGGCGCAGATGAAGACTCTTGAGTCAGGCCAGGTTCTGGAGCGAGCATGATGCCAGTAGGACCTCCTGAGCATCTGTGCAGGCTGGGTTGCATGGGGTAAATCAGTCTGGGCAGTTGTTTCTCTAGCATAGTCTGGTCTATCTTAACTGAGTCTTCCTCAGAGCTGGGACGGAGCAGGCTCGCCTCTGCTCTTTGATGTGGGTATAAACTCTGCCTAGATGACACTTCCTTCAGGTTAGGATGGTTATACAGTCGAAGGTATAAATTGTGTGTGCCTGTAGCCTTGATTAGTCAGTGGGGTTGAAATGTGCTTTTTTTTTTTTTTTTTTAAATTACGCGTTGATGCGTTTGTCTGTATGTGGATATGTGCATGTGGGTACATACAGTACCTGCAGAGGCCAGGAGGGGGAGTCAGACCCTCTGGAACTGCAGTTAGATGGTTGTGAGCTACCATGTGGGCGATGGGAACCATTCCTAGGTCCTCTGGAACAGCAAGAAGTGCTCGTGACTGCTGAATTATTTCTTCAATCCAAGCATGCTCCGTTCTTCGCTCATTAGTCCTGGCGCTTACAGCGCCTTGGGGGTGGAGTCCTGGCGCTTACAGCGCCTTGGGGGTGGAGTTGGTGCCTGGCATGAACACTTCAGTGCGTGTCAGCCCCGCCCCAAGGGTGGAGCCTGACCATCCTTGGGACTGTAATCGAATTAGACCTGGGTGTACCAGCCAGTCATGGGTGAAGGACAAGCCTCTCTTCCTCAGTGTCCCCATGTCCCCTCCTCCTCCATACCCTTCGTATCAAAGAGTAAGAGATGAGAGACACAGTTAGCTATTGCTTTTCTTTTAACTTTAAGCCTCCCCAATATATTCTTTTGATCGTTTTTCAGTTTCCTGGCAGTCAAGTCTGAGACGGGAGTTCTACGCATCTTCTGTTTCTGAGGGAACCAGGAGGCAGGGAGGACTGAGGAGGAGACAGGGGTAAGAAAGTAGCAGGAGCGAGGAAAACCAAGACGGGGCGGACTTTGGATCCCATCATTTCCTCTCAGGGACATGTGAATTGTCCCTTCAATGGCAGAAGGTGGGACATGTATCCCACAGTTTTCTCTGGTTGCCAGCCAGTGGCTCCCTAGCGACAGGAACCCAGTGGGCATCTGTCTCTGCCTCATTCTGTCCTTGCTGGGCCTGTCCATGGCGCCCTGCTGTCACACTCTCTTCTCTCTCGCTGTCTCTGTCATGTCTCTCTCCCAGGCTTACCCTGCCCTCTGGCCACTCACTCTGGTTTCCTTCCCAGTCTCCTTGCCTTTCCTCCACTCCAGGTGACCATCTCTGGGAACCCATTTTACTCTTCCTCCCTCTACCCACTTTCCATGGGCAGAGCATTCCATGAAATTGTTTCTACTCATCAGTCCACAGCCCTAGCCTCTCCCGAGTCCTGTACGCTTTCTCTCCGTCTCTCTCCCTCTCTCTCTCTCTCACCTGTCTGTCATCTCTCATCTATCTATCTATCTATTTATCTATCTATCTATCTATCTATCTATCTATCTATTCATCCATCATCATCTATCACTACCTATCATCTATCTATCTATCAGCCTACCTACTTATTGACTTACCTCCCCATGCAGCCTGTCTTGATTGAGGAATATGCCAGGATTGGGTATAGAAAAAAGCAGGAGTTTGCCTTCTGTGAGTGCTAGCCAACTTGGAGCTAGGGGACAAGAGCCAAGGAAACAAATAAACCAGATATTTTTAGAGAGTGGTAAGAGAATGAAGCCAAAAGCCAGGTCGGAGTGATAGGGTGCGTGCGTGCACACGTGCAAGTTATTGGGATGGTTGCCTGAGCGGGTGGCGTCAGCAGAGGCCATGTAGTGGCATGTGCCGATTATTACTGTGCAAGAACAGAGGTCACAGAAGCACAGAGAACGTTCCAACGTGTTTGTTTAGGAAGAAGAAGAAGGCCAGCGTGGCTGGGACGATGGGAGAGTGAAGGAGTGTGGTTGGAGGTTGGAGGTAGACTCAGGGAAATGGCAGGGGCCTGGTCAAGGGGGTATCCGTTTAATAACGTCCCCAGGTGGGGTTTACGCAAGCCTCTGCACATTTGGGAGCCACTACTAGGTAGATGGAGAAGAGAAGAGCTACTGTGTGCAAAGAGCTATTCTTAAAAACTGTTTTGGAAAGTCTGAGGCACGTAGAAAGATGGAGCATGGCTCCAACCTCCTGTGTACCCATCGCCCGGGCTTCAACACCACCCACTGTATGTCACAAAGGAAACTGAAAATAGCCAGGGTGTGGGAGGAAGCCCAGGGAAGTATTGTGTCAATAAAGGATGTCTCGGGGAGAGGGGTCGACAGGGGCAAGTGAAGGCTGGAGGTTCTGTAGCTTGAGAAAAGGCAGCAGCTCTGCCAATGCCACATTACTGCAGTGGCTCCTTACAAGGACAGTGACCACAGAAGCTCCCCCTCGGCCCAACACTGTCTTTTCTTTTGTCTAAGTGTCCTGTGTAGTTCTTGTGGAGGATAAGAACGGGGTCTGAGGCTTGAGTTTAGGCAGTCCATTTGGGAAGGCAGGAGGAGGGCGTAAGAGTGAGCGGGTAAGGGGAAAAGCATGAGGAAGTGGCCCGGATAATCCTGGCGAGTGGGAGGCTCGGGCGTCTAGCCTATGTCTCTTCTGCTGCCATTTCTCAGGACTATGCCGGGCACAGTCATGGCTAGGCTGTCTTGTGTGCAGGCCGGATGAGTTTCCCAGGCCACACCCAAGGCTGTGATCTGGCCATGTGATGTACAGTAAACAGGGCTGCTGACAGCATGGTGGTGATGGGGATGATGGGGGCTGTCTTACAGCTGCGCCTGACCCTGGTGGGTGAAGACAGGAGTGCAGGACTTCTGCCGTGTTTTATTTAGGCGGGGACCCCCTACATACACACCCCTGGCTGAACTGGAACTCTACTGAGTAGACCAGGCTAGCTTCAAACTTGCAACAATCCTCCTGCCTCTGTCTTTCAAGTGCTGGGGTTATAGAAAGGCTCAACCACGACCAACGACTCTAAACTCCCTACGGTGTGACACTGGGTGTCCCTCTATTGTCCAGGCCAGCAGCAGGAAGTCCTCTTAGGTGCCCCCCCTCCTCTGTCTCAGCCTATATGGTCCTCCCGGAAGACACGAGATATCCTCCTTATTTGGTATGGAACTGAAAGCTTTGACCCGAGATATGTTACCAAGCCATGCGTAGAAGTTCACGGTGCCACCTACTTCTATATTGAGGTTCAGGGAAGAAGTGACATGTGTCACAGGTCTGTGAGGACAGAATGGTGACTACCCAGACAGAGGAGTGCAAAGACAGAGCTTCCCTCAGCGGAAAAACATCCACAGAAGCTAGGGAAGAGGGCATGACAGATTCCAGGTACCAAGAAAGGTCAGGCAGCCCTGCGGGAAGAAGAATAAAAAAAATGGAGGAAAGAAGGGCAGCATCGTGCGAGGCTCCTTAGCAAACACCGCTTTGTTCCAACAGTAAAGGCAAGCCAGGACAATGATGGCCTGGAATATGAGCTTCAGTGAGATCAATCTGGACACGGTGTGGGGTTCATCGGTGTTAGACTCTACCTACTCAGCGTCTGTTCCCTGCCTTCTGCTGTGGTGCCTGGTTTTCCTCCAGGGAGTCACGTCCCCAGCCATAAAGTCTGGGTGGGATGGAACTTTATCCCCACCCGTGCCTAAGGTAATCAGCACTGTGGCTGGGACATGCACTTGTCCTTGTTTCAAGTCAACAAGGGACAATGACTCTCAGAGTGGTTTGGCGCTACTCATTTAAGGACTGTCACGGGGAAGGTTGCAGCGGTTGAAGCATGGCGTCCTCGTCACCGTTCTGTTCCTGTGAACATGACCATGGCCCTGGCAACTCCAGAAAGAAAGCATTTCACTGGGGCCGGCCTATAGCTTCAGAGGTTTTGCCACCGTCGCCACGTTGGAGAGCATGGTGGCACGCGGGCAGAGGGTTCTACGTCTGGATCCACAGGCAGCAGGAGGAGAGTCACAGGGCCTGGCCCAGGCTTTTGCAACCTCAGAGCCCATCTGCCCCAACCCGCAGGGCCTAGTTATTTGTGGGTCGAGGTGGGCTAGAACCTGAAAATAATGGGAGAGAAAGAAGAAAGGAGACCAAGCAGAGGATTTGTCAAGGTCTAATTTTATTGGTGAAAAAAGGAGTTTTTAAACTAAAGTGGGGAGGAAATGGGGAGGGGTAGCTTCTGCTAACTCCTGGATTTTGGTAACTATCCCAGACAATAAACATCAGACCATAAACGTCTGCTTATCTTAGTTCCTGGGCCAGGCCCATCTCAGTTCCGGGCACTCGGTTTATCTCAGTACCTGGGATGAGTGGAAGAGACCACCTGTCGAGCAGGTTCCTGTGAACCAAGACAAGGCTCAATTAGAGTTCTAAGGTGTAAGCAACTCTGCCAGAGGATGTGACTCGAGGCCGGCTCCCAACACCCATCCCCAACAAGGCCACACCTACTCCCCATCCTTCTCAAGTAGTGCCCCCCCAATGACTGAGCATTCAAATATATGAGCCTGTGGGGGCCATTCTTACTCAAACCACCATGCATGGCGAAGAAGCCACCAAGAGACACACAGTGGGAGGGAGGAGGTGATGTGCGCGTCTCTTGGGACCCTGTGTGGACTCTGGGATCAAGCGTGAAGCCACTTCTTCCCCTCTACTCCATGAGGTGATGAGTGCTTTGCATTGCCGAACGTTCTGTTTATTATAGCTTCAGAATTTCCAGCCGATAGGGAAACCAGTTCATGAACAGAGCTAGGGCCCTAAAAGAGGAAGAGTCAGGACCCAGGTGTGAGATTCTGCATCTGCAGTCTAGCACATAGCTGGTCGTTCAGGCTCCCAGGCTCCTCTCTAAGTTGGGATGTGGGTCCTGTGCCTGCTGGCTGCAGCAATAGAAACACTGAGACCGTTGGACTGGATTGGCTGTTTCTTGTTACTGTTAGTAAACTGCTATAAACAGGTAACTTTATCATCAAACTGTATGGCTCAAAACCAGGAAACACAGCACTGATAAGAGGGTGCTTTGCTTAAAACAAAACAAAACAAAACAAAAAACTACTACCTGGGTATGATGGCCCGCACCTTTAATCCCAGAACTCAGGAGGCAGAGGCAGACAGATCTCTGTGATTTTGAGGCTGGCCTGGTCTACAGAGCAAGTTCCAGGATGGCCAGGGCTATGTAGAAAGACCCTGTTTCAGAAACACAAACAAAACAAAACAAAATTGCTGAGATGCTGAAGCCTTGCAGACCTGGAAAAGTCCAGAAACACGATCCAAGAAAGAGCTGAAGTAAACGAGCAGGCTCTCAGGTGTGAGGCGCTTTATCAGGCACGTGGAACCAGAGGGAGGAGAACACACCCCGTGACGCAGACTCGGGTGTCGGTGAAGCTGCTCCCATCATGCCTGTCACAGGTGTGAGCGGGTACAGCTTATGAGCAAGGGCCAGATTCAAGCCCCTGTCTTTGTGTTCCTTCAGTTTCCTCTAAGGTCTCGCTCAGGACTGTGCTTGAAGCTGGGGCTTTGGGAAGACTGCTTCGGTGTCCTCTTAGTGGACAAACAGTACTTTCCTAGTCCTGAGCATAGCACACAGAAGACCCCTGTCAGCATCAGTACCACCCAGACTCGAAGACTAGTTCCATCTAGATGTTGGGTTTTGTGCACAGCTCTTGGAATCATCCCAAAACAGACCAACTTGAAGTAGGCGCAGGGAGTTAACACTGCCAGAGAAATGCTAAGCTGAGAAGACGTGCCAGCCCCCAAGGTGTGTCTCTGTTTCCCAGACTTTGTGACTCGGTCTTCTTAGGGCTGAACCACTGGAGCGCTGGGCTCTCATACTTTCAGATCACAGGAAATACATTAAAATACAACTTCCTGCGTCGGGGAGATAGCCCAGTCAACAGAGTGCTTGCCAAAGCTCGAGGACCTGCAGTGCCATCCCCATCACCATGGAGAAAAGTGGGTGGTCTGCCAGCTAGTAAGCCCAGTCCTGGGAGGCGAGACAGTGGATCCCTGAAGCTTGCTGTCAGACCCTATGTCAAAAACCAAAGTCAATGAGTCTTGAGAAAACAACCCTTTGACCTTAGTTTCCACACATGTGTGCACACACATTTAAAAGGCACCTGCCGCCCCCCAAGATAGCTTTTTGGGTTTTATCTCCAAAAATTGGATTCCGTCTATGTAGAATGGGCTCAGGGATCTGCGCTAATGTTCCACAGACAGGTGTCTAGGGAAACCCAACGTGAGAATGTTGCATTTAGGGCCATTACACACTCCTTAATCGTAGGTAACAGGGTTAGTATTTTGTTCTTGCAGGATCTGTGCCTTCTGTAGGGCATACACTAGGAGTCTGACAGAACCACACTTGTCAGCCCCAAACACAGGGGTTGCCTCTCATCGAGGAAGTTGCTCTACGCAGCAGACAGATTCCTCGATAGAGAGCCACAGCCAATCAAAATGCAGAGCTGTGAAGCCCAGTTCCAGTAGACACAGCTACACAGCTCAGGGGACATTCCAGAAGAAGGGCCAGACGGTCAGGGGGTTTGCTTCGAGACTGTGTCTCCTAGGAATGTTAGTAGCTACCCATGAAGTCTCACCTGCATGACCGCCCAAACACAGCCGAGCAAGGCCAACAACAGTAGACGTGCCAAGGCGCAAAGGCTAATCTACCTCCACCCTACACGCACAGACTCACAGGCAGCTGTGAACGCCAAGAGTGAGCCAAATCGTCTTCCCCAGAGAAGAGCGCACCGATTGGCCATCTAATACCAAATGGTCAGCCCTGCACACACACACACACACACACACACACACACACACACACACACACATGCGTGCAAGCGTGAGCACACATGCACACACACGCATGCACACACACGTACACACACACCACACATGCGAGCGCACACACACGTACACACACACACCACACACGCACACACGCACACACACGCATGCATACACATGTACACACACACCACACACGCGCGCGCACACACATACACACACACCACACACGCACATGCACACACGCACACACACGCACGCACACACACAGACACACACGCACACACACACACTCTCACATACACACACACGCACACACACACACTCTCACATACACTCACACACACACACACACACACACACACACACACGCACGCGCACATGCACTCGCAAGTAACATCACACTGACTGAGCTGGTTATAGTTAGGGTCATATATATGTGTGCACATCTGTGCATGCAACAATAATTAATGAAAAAAGAGGCATGGTTTGAAAGAGAACTGAGAGGGGTGTGTATTGGGGCATTTGAAGGGAGGAATGATGTAGTCATAGTATGATCTCAAAACAAAACAGAACATGGGTTCCAGAGCCCAGGGAGCCGGGGATGCAGGTGGATTGCAATGCAGGCCTCCCCCGCCCCACGTCTCCATGCTAATGGCGCTGCTGGCCCAGCTACTGAGTGTGCAACACGTGTGTCTGGGATCTTCACTTGTCCCTTGTACAAGCAGTAATTTCTAGGTCTCTCTCTCTCTCTCTCTCTCTCTCTCTCTCTCTCTCTCTCTCTCTCTCTCTCTGTGTGTGTGTGTGTGTGTGTGTGTTAGGCTTACGTGCATGAGTGTAAATGATTCCCAGCCTTTCCCCTGTTACTTTCTTCTCTGTACCACACTTGATGAGAGAGTGTATTGAGAGCCTCAGGCGTGCAGTTTTCCTTCCTTGGCCCCTTGGGTGAGTCCTGTGTCAGCTTCACGTGCCCTGGATCAAAGACTGTAGGCTTGTCAAGGTCAGGATATTTAAAGTTGCATTCTTGGGAGTGTTCTGGACACTGCCAGCTTCACTCTGGGTGGGATAAGAGCGCAGGGGACAGCTGTCAGTGTCACAGCTGCTGTTAGTAGTAAAGTCCAACAGCACATGCCTGGCACAGCTATAGCTTTTTCCTCCCTCCCTCCCTCTCTCTCTTCCCCCCTCCCTCCCTCCCTCTCTCCCTCCCTCTCTCTCTCCCCCTTCCCTCCCCCTCCCTCCCTTCCTTTCTCTCTTTCTCTTTTTCCCTCTTTTCCTTCCTTTCTTTCTCCCTCTCTTCTCCTCTCCCTTCCTTCCTTCCTTCCTTTTTCTGAAACAAAGTCTTTCTTGTAGCTCTGACTGTCCTAGAACTCACTCTGTAGACCAGGCTGGCCTCGAACTCACAGAGATCCTCCTGCCTCTGCCTCCCGAGTGCTGGGATTGCAGATGTGCACCACACCCTTTTTTACCATTGTTTATTTCTCGTTACTTAGTTTCTAACATTTAGTTCTGCAGTACTTTGTTATTTATTCGCTCAGTTCTTTTTGAGGTAGGGTATCTCATGGCTTGGGCTGGCTTCAAACTAACTGTAACTGAGGATAACTTTGAACTCCGATTCTCCTGCCTCTGCCTCGGGAGTTTGGGATGACAGGTGTGCACCATCATGCCTGAGGCAGCATCTACTTTATGCCAGAAACCAGGATGTAGGAGATATAGAGGTGGCCTCTCCACTGGTGGATTCAGACCGGGAGGCGGAGGTTGATGGTGGTTACAGGAAACTCTTCTGAAACAAGACCCTGAGCTGAATAGACATATTTAAGTACATATCACCCGGCCAACGTTTCTGCCAAAGATGGAAAAACAGAAATGGAATTCACCCTCTATCCCCAAGCAATTAGAGAGTTGTACAAATGAGCTAGGCACGGTTGTTTGTCTTTTCTAGGCTGAGGAAGGAATATTTCCAGGAATTCCAGGCCAACCCTAAACTATAGGATGAGACACGATTTGTCTTGGTTAAGTTTTCTAGCGTTGTGAAGAGACCATGATCACAGCAACTCGTATGAAGGAAAACATTTAATTGGGACCGGCTTACAGTTTCAGGGGTGCAGTAAGAAGCCTGATAAATTGGGAATGGTGGCACAGGCCTGGGGTTCCAGAACTTGAGAGGTAGGAGTAGGAAATGGAGAGAGAGAGAGAGACTCTGTTTAGATGCGCAGTCACTCATGCGCTAGCCCTCATGGGGGCAGAGAGGCTGTTCCTTCCTGTCTAGACTGAGGACACACACACGGGTGGGTACAGCTGGGATGGCTTAAGGTGTCAGTTGAAGCCATAGCCAAATGAAGCTTCCTGAAGCAAAATCTGCCACTTGGAGTAGCAGCAATGACATCGCAGTGGGTCCTGGTCTGAGGTCTCCTCAGTCTCTAGGACGAGATTCAAGTCTCTGTGGTTGGCTCTGAGACATCTGAAAGGCTCTGTGATTGGCTCTGAGACGTCTGAAAGGCTCTGTGGTTGGCTCTGAGACATCTGAAAGGCTCTGTGATTGGCTCTGAGACGTCTGAAAGGCTCTGTGGTTGGCTCTGAGACATCTGAAAGGCTCTGTGATTGGCTCTGAGACGTCTGAAAGGCTCTGTGATTGGCTCTGAGACATCTGAAAGGCTCTGTGGTTGGCTCTGAGACATCTGAAAGGCTCTGTGATTGGCTCTGAGACATCTGAAAGGCTCTGTGGTTGGCTCTGAGACATCTGAAAGGCTCTGTGATTGGCTCTGAGACGTCTGAAAGGCTCTGTGGTTGGCTCTGAGACATCTGAAAGGCTCTGTGGTTGGCTCTGAGACATCTGAAAGGCTCTGTGGTTGGCTCTGAGACATCTGAAAGGCTCTGTGGTTGGTTCTGAGACGTCTGAAAGGCTCTGTGGTTGGCTCTGAGACATCTGAAAGGCTCTGTGGCTCTGAGACATCTGAAAGGCTCTGTGGTTGGCTCTGAGACATCTGAAAGGCTCTGTGATTGGCTCTGAGACGTCTGAAAGGCTCTGTGATTGGCTCTGAGACGTCTGAAAGGCTCTGTGGCTCTGAGACATCTGAAAGGCTCTGTGATTGGCTCCGAGACATCTGGAGTAGGCTCAGCGGTCAAGGATACAGCTCAGTGACTGCACGGTCTTTCACTGTCCGTGGAAATGGTGGTGTTAGAGTTGGCCAGCACCCCAAGGGGTGTCAAGGACAGCGGCAGTGTCATCCGGTCTCTCGTAACCAGTTGACCCCTATTTCTTCCCAGCTATGGCCTCTGCCCTTGCTGCTGGGTTCGGGATGGTCCGACAGCTGTTAATCAAATGTTCAAACTTCTCATTCCTGACAGCTTCAGCTATTAAAAAACAAAACAAAACACCACCACCAACAAAACCACATGAGGGTCTTTCAGCAGAGATTTGTCATGAAATTAATATATGTTTTTAGAGACAGCATTTCTTTATGTAGCTGTGGTTGTCTTAGAACTAGCTCTGTAGACAAGGCTGGCCTTGAACTCATAGAGATCCTCCTGCCTGTCACTCGAGTTCTGGGATAAAAGGTGTGCACCACCACTGCCCATAGAAATTTACAGTCTTTAAATTTTATTTGTAGTTTTTTAAAATTACGCTTAGGCGTGGCGTGCGTGCCTGCATGCGGGTGTGCACACATGAAAGCAAGTGTTCACAGAGGCCAGAAGTGTCAGGTCCCTTGGAGCTAGCTGGTGGTTGTGAGAGTGACATAACATGAGTGCTGGGAACCGCGCTGGGGTCGCTGCAGAATCATCAAGTGCTCTCAGATGACTGAGCCCCGTCTCCAGCCCTCTAAGCCACTGAAGATCACACAGCTCCATTAGGCTTCCTCTCGGTAATTGAGCATGGTCTTCACAACCGTGACCGGGCCAAACCTATTGATCTTTTGCCCTGAGAAGACTTTCAATATGCACTGTCCCTAGCACCTGGGACCAAGAGCTGGGACAGACCTTCCTACCATTCAGGAAGAATCACACCAGCTTTAAAAAAAAAAAAAAAAAAAAAAAAAAAATCACTTTGTACCGGGAAAGTCTGGGGAAGAGTTAGCCAAAAATGACAGCATGTCTGTTCTACTCCAGAGTCCAGCTTCATGGCCTGGATACTGGGCTGGCTGTCCCTGGTCCTTATCGGTTCTAAAGTTTGTATTTTCCAGTGCCAGCCTTCCTGCCTCAGCCTGTGCTTAGGCATGGTCCTCAGCAACACCCTGGCAGGGGCGAGTTTGAGGACGCCCATCTGTGAGTCCCGGCCTGGTTTTTGGTGGGCATCTGGGTCCCTTCCCCAGACTCTGGCAGAACACCCTTGAACAATTTAGCCTGAAATAGCACAGGGACGTCTTTCCTCTTTTTTTTTTTCCCCCTAGGCTTTTGGATGAAATTATATTTTACAAATGACTCATTCTTGTATTTATAGCTTCTCCCCAAATGATTCAAATGGTGGTTTGTCGCCTCCCTGTCTCTCGCTCCCCCAGCTCGACAGAAAGAAGTGCTGTTTACTGTACTGTAAGGCCAGGTGTGGTTGCCTTCTCCCTGTAATTACGTTTGCCTAAGCTCTGACAAGCACCCGGCACATTTAGTCATGAGCAGCCTTTGTTCCGGCACGCTGTGGGGAGACGCTATCTGACATTAACTGGTTAGAATCCCATCCTGTAGGAAGCACATGTGTGGGGCGGGGGTGCGGTGGGGGTGGGGGCGGGGGTGGGGGTGGGGTGGGGGTGGGAGGCTGGGGGGCCCTGTTCTCAGCGAGGCTGTGACAGAGGGGGCCTTTGTGAGGGTAGAGGCTGGAGTTGCAGTTCACTCTTCCCTGAAGAGTGAGAAGGCAGGGTGGGCCTCCATCAGCCCAGGCCCCCGCCGCTGCCACCGGGGCCTCTGAGGGGGAACTACGCCTCCGCTCCGGAGCAGAGAGGGTGGTAGCTGGTGCTAGAGGTGGCTGCGCCCACATTCCAGGCTGCTAGTGTCTTGCTGTGGACCCTTTGTAGCTCCTCCTGAGGAGACAGTCCCAACCCTTTCAGGAATGGGGAGCTCTGGGATGCCCTCCCCTCTCCCCACACAGATCTTTTGGGCCCCAGTGTGGTAAAGTACGTGGTAAAGCTGGATGAACACTGGCTTGCCTTTCTTTACACAGGCCACTCCTGAGAGAGGGTGAGGGGGCTGTGGTGAGGCTCCATCTTATTCCACGGGGTGCCCTTGGGTTCAAAGTCCTCTTGAGCTGCCTGCCTGTATGCCGAGAAAAATAAAGATCATACAACATGGGGGTGGGGTGGGGTGGGGAAGAAAGGCGTTTAGGAATTGTAGTGACGTCCTCAGAGCCCCACACACACCCTCTTCTTCTCAGGGGCCTTAGAGTCGGGATATGGTGATCTGTAGATGCTCCCACACGTCTGTGAGCAGAGGACCAGGAGACCAGCAAGAGCAGGACACATGGAGTGTTCCGGGCCAGCTCAGAGAGAAGAGCTGCAAGCTTTCCTCTGGGAGGGAGGAAGACTACAGGGAATCTCCACAGCTCTTTTTCGGTGAAAGGTAAACCTGACGGTATAGCTTTTGCTTCAGAGGTGAGGTGGCCTGTGGTTGGCTCTGAGCTGTGTTGGAGGCTAAGCTGCACAAGGCAAGGGGCCTGAGGTTGAGCAAGGCCCATGCTGTGTCCCTAATCCCCTGCTGGGTTTCTGTTTCTCTGCACAGCCCGGATGAGCGGGAAAGGGACTGGGAAGGAGGTGATGTGGGAATGGGTGTGGACAAGTGTAACATAATTATTGGTGAAGTCAGTACGAGTCCTCAACCAGATGATTCCCATCTGCATGGAGTTGGGGCCCTGTGAGGCGCTGGACAAGCCCTGAGTTTTGTTTGCTGAAAGCAGGAGGCCCAGAACCTTTCTCTGGAAAGCTCCGTATTGACCATCGTCTCCTGCAGAGAGGACCAGAGGGTCATGGCGGTGCCGGAGACCTGGGGAGAGGAAAGATGCTTTGGCATTCATCTCGGTCATGTGACCTGAGCTCCGTCCTTGGCTCTGAAGGGAAGAAGAACTTTCGTTGAAGAGAAAAGCTGCCTCCTGCTTCCTGTGGAAAGAGCCAGAGCAGTAAACCCAGCTGGTGGGCAGACTACTGAAGGGCAGCCACCTTGCACACACAGCAGTTACAATGTTACCGGCAGGAGCAGCCTTTGGACTACCTCCTCGGGAGCTCTGCAGTCTAGACACTCCCATGTTCTTTCTTCCTTTGTTGTTTTTTCTCACTAGTGTGTTGATAGCCTGTCATTGTGCTCTGGGCATCATCCGAAGGTGTCATTTCTGGACATGTGTTCTGGGCATACCATTTCTTTTAGCCTATTATTTTCATACTCTGACCCCAGCTACGCTTTTGCTTAGAGCCCTCTCAGTGGCTGGTCAGAACCGTAGGATGGGCAACCTGTCGGCAAAGCTGGACGCTGGCTCCGCATAAAAGTCAGTTGTGGGGCTGGAGAGACAGCTCAGCGGTCAAGAGCACTGGTTCAGTTCCCAGCACCCACGTGGTGACTCACTACCTCCTGTAATTCAGGTTTCTGGGAATCCAACCCCCTCTTCTGGCTTCCACAGGCAGCAGGAACACACATGGTACACAAAATTATACACAGGCAGAACACTTGTCACCACCACCATCATCAAATATATGTTTAAGACACCAAACACAATCCATATCATGGAGACATTTCTTGGCAAAATGAGGGTTTCCTGGTGCAGACCAGGAGAGGGCATCCTTCTGTCTTTGCTAGGATGATGGCCTGAGGATCCTGGCTCTAGCTGTGTTTACTGAATGTTGAGGCTTCCTCCTTATTTTCAGGCAGCTGCTTCCTTCTTAGGTTTGAGATATTTCTTATGTGACAAAGCAGACGAGATGGCGAAATCAGTTTGCACACACTTCTCAAAGCACATTCAGTCCATTATCTTGATGGGGACCCGGCTATTATTGTCCTGTTCTCCTTTATAAGCATATTGAGATAGATAAAAACCACACAACTAATTTTATGACCGATCTCCTCGGTACAGAACCGACAGCTGATGCTACTCCAGTTGTCACTGCTCTGCCGTTCTAATGTTTCCCGTAGACTTTAAAAAGGGCCCTGTAGCAGCAAGGGCAGGTTGACAGAAAGATGGCAGGCCACCGGGTCTGAGAACAGGGGAGGTGTTCTTAGTTCAGCAACCTGCACAGCGTTTTCAGGGCTGGGCCGTGACTGCAGGTATAGAGAGAGTTACTGGTGGCTTAACACCAAGTCCCTCTTGAGGTATGCTCAGGTTTTGCTTTTTTGAGACAGGGTTTCTCCGTGTAACAGTTCTGGCTGTCCTGGAACTCTCTCTGTAGACTGGGCTGGCCTCAAACTAAGAGATCCTCTGCCTTCTGAGTGCTGGGATTAAAGGTGTGCAGTTTGTTTATTTTATTTTTTTTCTTCTTATTTAAAAGCAAATCACTCGGAGCAATTTGAGGTCGATTGTTTGATTATGCGCGTGGGGGTGGGGGTGGGGGACGGGGACGGTGCCAGATGTAAGGATGGGGTGGTGTGGATGGAAGGTCAGTGCTATCTAGAACATAAAATGGTATGCTTTGTTATTCCAGGGGAGAGGGCCACCTCTCTCAGGAGAACATTACTCCTGAGGAGTAGGTTACAAAGCCCACTGCGGAAGGGCTGTTGTGAGAGTGATGAGGACTCCGGGCACACTGAAGGTGAAACAAATGTATAGGAGAAAGCCATAGGATCTTGAGTTTGCTCTGGATCTGAAGGAGAACGGAATGAGGTAGGAAGCTGAAGGTCGGGGCTGGAGAGAGGGCTCAGAGGTTAAGAGCACTAATTGCCCTGCCAGAAGACCCAGGTTCAATTCCCAGCACCCACAGGGTGGCTCCTTGCCATCCGTACATCTCCAGTTCCAGGGGATTCAATGCCCTCTTGCGGCCTCTGCAGGCAGCAGGCGTGCAAGTGGCAAATCAGACACGCAGGCAAGTAACCTACATGCTTAACATAATAGGATTCTGAAGACTGGACTCAGGAACTTGGGGAAGTTTTGGAGGTACGGATTGTTGATAATTCTTCAGAAGAGTCATGTCTGTTAGTAAGTTCTCCTTTCCTTAGTAACGGCACACCCTGGGAAAATCTGCTGCTGGCAGAGCCCAGGGTGCTTAGGTTGGTCATGAAGGCTGGGGAGGTCAGAGGCAGGAGATCCACACCACAGGCCTTTGTGGGGGCCTGACCCTGTGACAACCTTGTGGTGGCATGCGAGGGCAAGTTTTGGAAGGGACTGTGAGGTTGGGGAGAAACGATGATGGAGTTCCTGTAAGGTGGGGTCCCAGTCGTTCCTGGAGTGGCTGCAAGGTCTCCTCTGGGAGGCACAGACCGGGCAGTTCAGGGGGGCCCTCAGTGGAGCTCACTGCCTCCAGAATTTCTACAAACACAGGGAAAGGTACTGGTTAGGACACAGAGATAAAGCTAGACCCAAGGCCAAGCCCAGAGTGCACCCTGAGCATTCAGAATATTCTCTCTCTCTCTCTCTCTCTCTCTCTCTCTCTCACTGACTCACACACACACACACACACACACACACACACACTTTTTCATTTTGGTTTTCAAGACAGGATTTCTTTTTTCTTTTCTTTTCTTTTTTGGTATTTTGAGACAGGGTTTCTCTGTGGCTTTGGAGCCTGTCCTGGAACTAGTTCTGTAGACCAGGCTGGCTTTGAGCTCACAGAGATCTGCCTGCCTCTGTCTCCTGAGTGCTGGGACTGACTCAAGATAGGATTTCTCTGTGTAAAAGCAACCCTAGTTATCCTGGAACTTACTTTTAGACCAGGCTGGCCTTGAACTCACAGAGATCCATCTGCCTCTGCTTCCTAAATGCTGGGATTAAAGGCGCCTTTTATTTAATTTCTGCTCAGAACAACACTTTTTAAAACACCTGATCCCTCCTTAGTTCTGGGCCGATCTTTCGCATTGGGGCCATGTGCTCTTTGGGCTTTCCAGGCATAGCAGGAACTCAGAGGGCTGGAGGGCTGGGGTACACAGACAGGCAGGCTCTGTCCACACAGAGATCTCAGAGGAGCCTGACTTGGAAAGTGACTGTTCCTTGAGTTTCTGAGAATGCTTGGTGATTCTTGGTCAGGACCTCGGCTAAGCGTGGGCTAGGGGGAACAGTCCTTCCTGGAACTGTTGATTCATCCTAAGATTTCTGGATTGGCTCAGCTCCTGTGGCAGGGAGGCAGCTATGAAACTGGCTGGGACATATCCTTCTGGTCCTCTCCAGCTTTGGCCCAGAGAACCAAGTCTCCGGGCTTGTCTGGTTGGATTCCCCACTCCCCCTGCCCCTTTGTCCTGGCATTGTCCATTAGTTAGACCCTGGGAAAGAGGTCAGGCGGGGTTCATATTTGGGGAGGTTGTCAAGTGTGCTAATTGTCACTGAAAACTTGTAAATGACTGTTCAAGATGCTGGAGCCTGAACTGGCTGAAGGGTACTGTTTAGAAGGTTCAAAAGCACAAGCACGTGTGCACACACACACACACACACACACACACACACACACACACACACACCCCAGCAGGGAAGGAGGAACGGCACTGCAGAGTCAGAGGGGAGTTTGCACTGGGGCCTGGGCCAGCTTTCCCCTCTCCTGGGCCTCTCTGCTCTGGGGGAGTTGCATGCTCTCTTCCTCTTCTACTCAGAGGCAGCTTGGGGAAGAGCGGGGCGGGGGGGAGTGGGGGCCCTCTCGGGGAAGCAGGCCTGGGACACTGGGAAAACCCACTTCTTAGCTCCAGCTACCGCCCCAGGCCTGAGCCCCCGTCCATTTTCCACTCTGTTATGAACATCAATGCTTTTTCAAAGGTTGTTTAGGGGAAACACAGAGTCTTGGAGCTTTGCTGTTAGGAGGACCCTGGAGGCCGGTTAGCACGGCACCCCGTTTTCCTGGAAGGCTAATTTAAAGCAGTTGGGTTTGGCAGGGTCTAGCCTGCCTTTTCCTGCTGAGGCCCGTTTTCCTGAAAGAGATGGTGTCCATGGTGAGCCACCAATCATACTCATTCCCCACCGCCCTCCTCGGTGCACTAAGAAAAGGACAAAGAGAAGCCTCAGAGGCTCCTCTTAAAGGTGACAGAGTTTGTCGATTCCAGGCTGTTGTCGGTTCAGGTCTTGGTTCGTTTGTTCATTTAAAATCTTGGCTGGCAGCCTGGTCCTCCTGAGCTTCATCAGGCTGTGCCTGTGTTGGGAGGAGCAGGAAAGCTCTAAGTAGGAGGAATGGTTAATGTGGGACATATTGGCGTAACACGGAGAAAAAGGCTGGACTGATGCGGTCCAGGAGGACAGGCAGGTGCAGTGGGCAGGCTCAGGGTGCGTGGCCGCCGATGGCGGGCCCCTTCGGGGAGTCTTCCCTCTAACAACAGAAGAGAATGGTCAATCCGGGAGGTCTCTGTGCAGTGCCACAGGGGTGGGGTGCAGGAGAGGCCTGAGCTGGGCAAGTCCTTGGCATAAGAAGCTTTGGAAAGAAGGGCCCTGGAAGCTGGATGGGCATAGCAAAGGGTGCAGGGGCGAGGTGGGGTGGGGGTGTAAGGGGGAAGCGTGGGTAGAGGACACAGGCAGGTGGGGGAGATCCTGAACTAAATGATAATTTGCTGGCTTTATCGTTTGGGGGAGTGGCTTAGGAGGCTGCCAACTTTGATCTCACTTTTTGGACAGATCTTTAGGTTACCTCTTATAGCCACCGCCCAAACTCTAGAGACTTAGAGCCTTCTAGAAGCTGGCTCTTGGCAAGAAAGCCTGAGGCGTACACAGCGGGGTGAGGGCAACACCTGCTGAGGGTGGGCTGGGAGGGGCAGGCGCCAGAGGAGGACAGAAACCTCTTTCTTTCCTTTGCCTTTCCCTGTGAGGCAGGGTCCAGACTCAGGGAGCGCTGCCCTTATTGCACCCCCACTACCCAGCTCTGTGCCAAGCACACGCTAAATGCCCCAGCAGCTGGATGAATGGCCTTAGTATGTGAACACACAGGGCGAGCTGCTAGAATCCTCTAGAACACCGTCAACCTACAGCATGGGTCTGTAGTGTGACAGGCTCTGGGTGACTCCCTGAGCTCAGTATGAAGGAAGACCTTCACGGGCACGGTGGGGGATTCAGAGGACGGCCCAGCTGGCCCTTAGCTGCAAGAGGGCAGGCCCCGCTGACCTCGGCAGGAGCCTGAGGTCATGGTCCAATGATAGGTCACCAAATTGTTCACTAGCGTCAAGTTTTTTTCCTGCAGGAGACGACACCCATCTCATATCTCATCTATCCCCTGAAGTGGAAAATTGGATAGAATCTAGATCAGTGGTTCTCAAGCTGTGGGTCGAGACCCCTGGGTGGGGGTGTCTAACGATCCTTTCATAGGAGTCACTGAAGACCATGGGAAAACATGACGATTCATAACTGTAGAGCAAAATCGAAGTTATGAAGTAGCAACGGAAATTATTTTGTGGTGGTGGGGGGTCGCCACAGCACGAGGAACTGGATTAAAGAATGGCAGCTCTAGGCATCCCCGATCCCGATGCTGGATGCTGAGGACTCTGCCTGGCCTTGGTTACTTGGCGAAGGCCATGGCTGTCTTTCTGAGGCCCTTTGGGAGCCCATCTTTGTGGTTTCTGGGTGAGGCGCGGAGAGACCCTCATCTCCCTCCTGCTCTTCTCTCCCGAGGAAGCCCCTCCATTTCTCTTTGGGAGAGTGTGTCCCTCTATGCCACCCGCGAGTGTGGCCTTGCCCCCCCCCCACCCGGGGAGCGATGCCTTTCCCTTGCTCCGGGAGTCATCAGAGACACCGCCTCTCTGTTAAGATTGAAAACACCTCCGCTGGTTCCCAGGACCTTGGTTCTGTCTCTGAAAGCTGGTGACTGCACGCGGCCACTCTCAGCTGTGGGAACGCGCATGGTTGACGTTCACCACCATGCCCTTTCCCAGCCAGAGTATTCCCAAAGGGCTCTCCCCTCCTGCTGGGTGTTTTGCGACAGAGAAGCCAGTGTGTGGGGCCCGGGCTTTCCTTTTTTCTGGGAGAAGTTGGGAACAGCATGGGTGTCTCAAGCCACACTCTGGCCTGATGGGGGCAGGCCGAGTTGTCCAGGGCTGAGGGTGGGGTAGGGGTGAGGTGGGGACGGACACGGACCCCGGGTGGCTTTGTGCGACCTCAGTGGCGGGTCGCGGAAGCAGAGACAGTGTCCGGGATCTGCATTCCCAAACCCTGACAACCCTGAGGCTCTTTGGGGACCGAACTCCGTGGTGCACCAGGGACTGCCACCGCCCGGCCCCGTGTTGGAGGCCCAGGGCCTAGAAAGGCCCCCGGAGCGCCCCGCCCGCACCCCGCGCACAGCGGCCCAGCTCCGGCCGCGCCCCAACCCTCTGGGACCGGCTCGCTGGTGACGGGGCGGGGGCCGGGGAGGAGGCAGCGTTCCTGCAAATCACATGATTTTCCCGCTTATATAAATCACAGCTTGTTTTTCTGAACTGGCTGCAGACTTAAAGGTGCAGTGTCGTCTTTCTCTCCCAAGGGCAGAGGCTTCCCTGGGTGCCTTTGACCGCGGGCAAGCTGGCGGGAGTGACCGGCTAGGGACGTGTCGCAGCTCAGGGTTTAGGCTTGGCTCTTCCTCCATACCTGGAATATTTCCTTGTGCCGAGGATCAGGGAGAGAACATTACTCCCCCTCCCCCAAGGGATTGGGGCCGCCTTTCAGAGTTGGGTCAGCAGCCTCTGTGGACTGGCAGTGTCCCTGAGCAATCAGCTAAAGCGCAGGATGCCTGTCTTTGGACCCTGAGCTGGGAGGGGCTCTGAGGAAACTGGCCTGGAGAGAATTCTGGAAGTCAGGGTTCTAAAGCAGGTGCCCACTCTTCTGATCAGCACTGGCTGTTTTGAGGCCAACGTATGCGGGAAGCAAAACCCATCTGCGCATGTACCCAGCATCCACTGTCTACCTCCTAGGCACTGGGGGAGAAATAACCATTAGACAAGCGCTTTTGTGGTGTTGGTGATGAGGTGTGCAGACAGAGGCCAGAGCTGGGTCTAGCAGCATAGGTAGTTTCAATGCAGAGTCACCTGGGGACGAGTAGTTTGTGTAAGGGGTCCTGCGGGCTTTGGGAGGAGGCGCCTTTGGAGGCCTTGGCAGCAGGTGGGCAGGAGGGAGACAGCCTGCTGGGTGATGGGGGCCACGGTGGTGGTGGTGGTGGTGGTGGTGGTGGTGGTGTGTGTGTAAGAACATGGTATGGGGGGTGAACAGAGTGAGTTCTCTTTTTGTCACATTGAGGTCTGGCACTCTGCGGTGGCCACTCAGGAGTTCTGGGAGTGCGTGGGCTGAGCATGAACTGTGACCCTGTGAAGGCAGGGGGAGCTCCCCCCCACCCCCACCCCCAGCCAATGGGAACTCAGGCCAACAGTATTTCCAGGATCAGCAAGCCAACAGCAGTGTGTAGTGTAGAATGAATGGGAGGCCCCTGGGGAGGGTGAGGGAGGCCCCTGGGCAGGTCAGATCTCAGTACCCGGATGTTAGGAGAATAAGAACCAACAACGAGGGGTCAGAGCTGTTTATAAGAAAGAATAAAGGTGACTGGGTGGTTGTGTATTGTGGGGGGAGGGGTGAGAAATCGCTCCAAGTGATGTTGACTGTTGGTGGGGAAAAGAAACAGCTTCTTCAAAGGGCTCGTGGGGCAGGGGAGGCCAGGCACACTTTACATGGCGTTTTTCTGGACACTGGGCTCAAACAGGAATACCCAGGGGCCTGGGAGCCAGGGAAGAGAACCTGTCTAGAAGATGGCATAGAATGAGGACACGTTGCACATCTTCCGGGGAGCCAACAGGAAAGGAGAGAAAACAAGGTTGGGGACGCCCAGGACGGCCAGGCTGTGAGGTCCTGTGTCCTTGGGGGTAGGCAGGAGACTAGCAGGGCTACAGTCTGCCCAGCTGCAATGTCACCTGGAGAATGAGGCCAGTCAGGCTGGGAACAGGCGTCCTCTTCCTCCACACCATCCTGTCACCCATCTGCAGCTTCTACTTCTTGATTTAAAGGGGGTGGTGGTGGTGGTGGTGTAAGGACTCAGGCATTACACTGGCCTGCCCCTGTCACCTGGTAGAATGCACTCAGGCAGTGCCCTGGTCAGCCCAGGGTTCCATGGTGCATAGTCTGCAAAGGACCCCTTCTCTTCTGTCCTTTCTCTGTCTCTGTCTCTTTGCCTTCCCGCCCCCTTCCCTTTCTATTAAAACTTCCCACTTAAGTTCTGTCTGCCTTATGTTTGTCCCCCGCCTCAGTCACCCTCGCCTAACATGGAATCCGCCTAGGTTCCCCACGCGCTTTATCATGGGGGATGGGGGGTGGCTGGAGCGATGGCTCAGTAGTTAAGAACACTGACTGCTCTTCCAGAGGACCCGGATTCAATTCCTAGCACCCACATGTCAGCTCACAACTGTCCATAACTCCAGTTGCAGGGGATCTAACACTGTCACACCAATGTACATGAAATAAATTTAAATAAGCTATTACAAAAATTAAAATAATTTTATACCTATTGATGTTTTGCCTGCACATATGTCCATGTGCGCCCCCGATGCCAGAGGAGGCTACAGAGGTGTTCAGATCCTCAGAACCAGAGTTATAGATGGTTGTGAGCTGCCCTGTGGGATGCTGGGAACTGAACTGGGTCCTCTGGAAGAGCAGCCAGCACGCTAACGCTGACAGACGAGTCTCCTCTCCAGCGGGCAGCCTCCTCTTCAGCCACAGCCTTTGGAATTCAGTTACTCTCTGTTTACCCGCAACTGTCCTGCACCTTGGTTTTCCTTTCTGTCGCTCCTCGGACCTCCTCCAGGATCTGAACTGGAAATGCCCCGTTATAAAGGAAGGAAACCACAAACGCGTTTCCTACGGGCCTCCTTGTGAAGATAACCGTTACTTTATTTGGCTCTTGGGGCCTTGCAAGGTTCAGGAGAACAGGTGCCGTTCGTTAGGTGTCTTCCCAACAGGGAAGAATGTCGTCTGTTGTCAAGAGTTCTGTTAGTCTGTCTGTCGGCCTTCGCTCCTGGAAGTTTTATGTAGTAGTCAAAATACACGTGGTACAAGCTGTGCGATTCCTGCTTCAGTGAGCTGGGACATTCTGGGTCATGGTCACTTGTCCGTGCTTCTGCTCCTGGCCTGGGGTCAGCTGGAGAAACATGCTTGGCTTTCACAGTCACTGAGCACCCAGGGAGCCCGTGGCCTTGAATGCAGTGTCCGTCTTTTCCTTTCAGCCACAAAGTTGCTGACTGCGAATCTTGAGCTCAACTAGACTTTCACAGATCGTTATTGTGCCTGTGCTGTGAGAGCCAGCTGCAGTGCCAACAGTTTAGTCTCCTAGGTTGCAGTGGGGTGGACCCTGAACCAGCTGAGCCGGGCCAGCAGCAACGGGCAGGAGGCCAGTCTTGGCTCAGTGGCTTGGCCACTCTGTGAATGTGTTTTGGGCTCCCGATTTCCCATTTTAATAAATTTCCTTAAAAAAGGAACTTCTTAGCTGGGGTGGTGGCCCATGCCTTTAACCCCATCAGGAACTCCAAGAGTTCAATGTCAGCATGGTCTACAGAGAGAGTTCCAGGACTCCAGGAGGATACACAGAGAGACCCTGTCTTGGGAAAGCAAAACAAAAACAACAAAAAGTCACTAAAAAGCTAACTCACTCACTTTTATGTGCTTTGGTGTTTTGTCTGCATGTGTGTCTGTGTGAGGGTGCCAGATCTCTTGGAACTGGAGTTACACACAGTTGTGAGCTGCCATGTGGGTGCTGGGTACTGAACCCGGGTCCTCTGGAAGAGCAGCCAGTGTTCCTAACCGCTGAGCCGCCTCTCCAGCCCCCAAAAGAAGTTTTCAGGTGGAAAGAGCTTATGTCTAGGTAAGGATGCAGCTCAGTGGTAGAGTTCTTGCCTGGGGGAGGTGGGAGGTCCTGGATTTGAGCCTTTTACACACAGACACACACACACACACACACACACACACACACACACACACCCCATGCCCCACACAGGAAAAGTCTATGCCTCTAACAATTAGATTACTTAAACAGCTAAAATGATCTGCAGTGTTGTCACAGGGTGCCAATACACAGGTAAGAGAAATAGCAAAGAAATTGGGGGAAAGTTTACGTGCATTAACTTTCTATTTTTGTGGTGGGGACTGATTCAGGGCCATGTTCATTTGGAACATTGAGCCACCACTGAGATTGACAGCTCCTCCTGGAACTCTGTCTGTAGACCAGGCTGGCCTTGAACTCACAGAGATCCACCTGCCTCTGCCTCCTGAGTGCTGGGATTAAAGGCGTGCACTCGTGCTTCGTTTCTTTATGAAATGGGGAGAGCACATCGTCGTGTAGCTGTCTAGAGGTTCTGAACTCCTGCACCTACTCAGCCTCCCAACAGCTGAGACTAGTCACACGTCATGGTGTCTAACTTACACAGAGGTTGTCCTGCACGTTTATGGCACGTGAAAGGCTAAACGAGGCGGGGGAGGGGGCTGGAGAGCTGGCTCAGCGGTTTAGGACGCTTGCTGCTCTTCCAGGGCCCCGGAAGCCAGGAAGGGTGGGTTCAAGGCACCTGTACCCCAGCCCTAACACCGTCTTTGGGGTTAAGCGTGAAGGCGCCCATACATGTGCGCACAAACATGCAGATATACATGCATGCCCATAAACAAAAGTCATGTAACAATGAATAAAAAGACACTGACAACCCAAAGGTCCCTCTCACAGAGCATCTCTCCCTTGAGATTGACCCTGAACTTGGTGTCTGTCTTGGTGATGCGATGTTTTGGCGGTCTTCTGAGTTTTTCTGAAACTTGCATCTTTTCCTGTATATTACATTTCCGAGAGTTTTCATGCTGACAGCCTTTTAGAGCCAACGAACCCTCACTGCAGATTATTTGAATAGACTACCACTTAAGTGTTGTTTCTGGTCAGTGCACATTGAGTTGGGCCAGTCCCCGCCCCTCCCTGTTGTAAACCCCGGGAACATTGCACAAGCGTCTCTTGATGTAGTTATCACACAGGGGTCTCTCAGGGTCCTCCAAAAGGGGCAGACTTGCTGGCTCATAGGCTTTGGAAGTGTTCCATGATTATAGAAGTACTCTTCAAAGAGGCCGTTCAAATCGACACCCACCAACTCGAGGTACTGCCAGACCTCATCCTTTTGGCCAGTTTGGTATGAAGAGCTTTCTTGTGGGTTTGTTTCCATTTCTCTGATGACTCGGGCGAGAGTAGCTTTTTCCCCTTTGCCTTGCAGGTTTCTCTTGTGAGAATTGCTTTTATCTAGGTTTTTCCTGTTAGAATGCTTTGGGGTTGTGGATTTAGCTCAGTTGTAGGGCACTTGCCTAGTTAGCAAGTGCAAGATACCAGGTTAAATCCTTAGCTGGGTGGTGGTGGTCACAAATTACAGAAAGACAACAACAAAACAAAAGAAAACTCCAAATCAAGGCAATGTTAGAAATAGTCAGTGTTTGTTCTTTCCTTAATGGACATTTAATGATTCACAGGTATCTCTCCCCTCTATTTCCTGTGTGTGTGGTGTGTGTGTGTGTGTGTGTGTGTGTGTGTGTGTGAGTGGTGTGTGTGTGGTGTGTGTGTGTGTGTGTGTGTGGTGTGTGTGTGTGTGTGGTGTGGTGTATGTGTGTGGTATGTATGAGTGTGTATGTGTGTGTGTGTGGTATGTATGTGTGTGGTATGTATGTGAGTGTGTGTGTGGTATGTGTGTGTATGTGTATGTGTGTGTGTGGTGTGTGTGGTGCTGGGGACCCACTCCAGAATGTCATACAAGCAGACATGCACTCTGCCACAAAGCTATGTCTTCATTCTCTTCTGCCTTTCCCCACCTATGCCAGCTTTTGAACCCAGGGCCTTGCAGATGCTAAGTAGTCCCCAGTCTGTCCTTGAGCTATATCCCTAGCCATCTTCCTACTTTAGAAAAAACGGGGGCAGGGTGCCTCCGAGTCACTCACTCTGTAGCCAGGCAGGCCTTGAAGTGGGGATTGAGAGCCTGTAGAGGAGACCTTTCTCTGTCTAGCCCCTCTCTACCCACTGGGTCCCTGAAGAAATTAACTTCTACTCATCTGTGCATCAGCATGGCGCTGTGGCTTACCAGTGATACCCTAACACCTTGCCTCCCTGGCAGCTACATGGTCTCTCTCTCTATTTGATTTCCCACCTAGCTTTACTCTGCTTAGCCAATGGCCAAGACAGCTTTATTCATCAACCAATAAAAGTAAGTAACACATATTCACAGCATACACAAGGACATCCACATCATCTCCCCTTTTTTTTATCTAAATAAATAAGGCTTTAATTTTAACATAGTAAAACTATATATATATATAACAAAACAGTTATCAAGCAAAAATTATAGTTACAATATTTAGTCTATTTGCATTTGACAAATTAAATTCTCCACCATCTACCCTATCTTTGTGTGTCTAAAGTTTTATACCTAATTTATCTTTTATTACAAATAAGGAAAACTATAAGTGTCTGTCTCTAACTCCATCAAGGACCCCAGAAGGATATAATATTACCTAAGTAAACAGGAGGTGCAATACAAATAACTTTCAGAACCTAAGAATTGACAGAGACATCTCGATGCCTGAACAGGTACCCAAAGTTCTTCTGTAACATTGGGGGAATCCATCTTTAGCCCATGGTATCTGGCTGTCCCATCCTGAAGAGCCTGAGTCTTGTACTAAAATGTCTTAGCTAAGATATGAGAGGATAATAACTATGATTAACTAGTCTTGGGACTCACTGTGTAGATCAGGCTGGCCGAGAACTCACAGAGATCTGCCTGTGTCTGCCTCCCATTTGCTGGGACTAATGGTGTGGTCCACCATGCCTGGCTTAGTGTTATCTGGTTAAGCCTCATGCATCTTGGGTAGCTTGGAAGGGGGACAGCTGTGCTGTTCTGAGGTCCAGTATGTACCTAATAGGCAGGTACAGAAAATGGAGGCTCACCTGCGTGCCATCTTGTTCCAGGTCATATGGGTGTAAGTGGCTTAACTGGGACTTTTTACTCTCCGTCCATGCTCATTCTGGTACATGGTGGCTCTACCATAATTAAGTTTTATCAGGGGAGAGGGTTTGGCTTTCATAAAGGTTTATCAGGAAGGCCTCTAACAAGATGCAATTAGGACACATTTAAACAGATTGCTATCTCAGCAGTGTATTATTTTTTTTTATTTCTACGTTTTAATGTCAGTAATTGGCATAAGTGGTCTTTCTTGGAGAACACAGGTAAATGAGCAGTAATTAGAACTGGGCTCTATTGAAGAAAGCAGAAAGAAATAGTCTTAATAACCTGCTCATATGTGAACACTAAAGCCAAGCAGAATTCCGCTTCCCTCTCTCGCATCTGTAGACCTGGGTGACATTAAACGTTCTCTTTGCTCGTTTGCTCATTTGCTCATTCGATAACTATCTGTCTAAGTGTGCATTTTGTTCAGCGATTGAGAGAGTGGTGAATAGACCCATGTACGGAGTCTTTAATTCAGGAGAATAAAAGCCAATAAATAAGGGAACAGGCAAAACATTTAAGCGCTTGCCACAAACACCATGAAGAGCTGTGGCAACGATATGGGGAAAGATTTTATTTGGTGAGGAGCGAAGGTCCTGTACATTTTGTATGTGACAAGCCACTAACATTTAATTATTTTTAAAAAATTTGACACAGTGTCTTATATAGCTCAGTTTGGCCTCAAACTTGTGATGCAGCCAAGGATAACCATTTTCTCCTTCTTTTTAAAATTCTGGTTTATTTATTATGCATTTAGTGTTCTGCCTGCACATACACATGCAGGCCAGAAGAGGGCACCAGATCCCCGGGGAAGGGGTTACAGGTCGTTGTGAGCTAGCTGACATCCTGGGAACTGAAGTCAGGTCTTCTGGGAGAACAGTATGTGTTCTTAACCACAGAGCCAACTCTTCAACCCCCACCTCGGGTTTCCCATCCTCCTGCCTCTACCTCCCAAGCAACAGACCTACGGAGTGTCTATGTGGTGCTGTGCCTATTAGAAAAGTTCCTTAGGGCTGGAGAGATGGCTCAATGGTTAAGAGCGCTGGCTGCTCTTCCAGAGGTCCTGAGTTCAGTTCCCAGCAACCCCATGGTGACTCACAGCCATCCGTTATGAGATCTGGTGCCCCCTTCTGGTAGGCAGATTACTGTATACACAATAAGTCTTAAAAAAGGGGGTGGGGGACTCTACTAATTGACATTCTCTACCCACCCTAACATTTTTTTTTGGGGGGTGTTAAAATATTTCATGTAATCATCCCCTGTGTAAATGGCTTTTTATCAGAAGAGAGAGTATCAGCATATGGAGAAAGGAACAGGCTAGTCACTCCCCACCCCCATCTGCTCTGTTAACTCAGGCTGGCCCAGAATTCTAGAGGCTGCAGCCTCTGCATCTCCAGCGCTGGGATTAAGGCGTGAACCACAACACTCCTGGCTCTTTTCAGACGTTTGTATTTGCCATTTTGAAAATCAAAACAATCTGAACGCGCCTAAAAAGCGAATCCTTGGTAAATCCTTAGCCCGCGCACATTTCCGGTCCCTTTCCTCCTCAGTAGTTCCTCCCACATTTCCTCTTCCCAAGCAGAGCAGAAACTTACAGGCCTTTGGTCACCTGCGGGAGGGGTGTCAAGTCACAAGGGGGAGAGAGTAGGAGAAACCCCGAGGCTCAAGTGTCTAGAGCCAGAGTGGAGACCCTGCCTTCTTTAAACTGGTATTTGGGTCCACCTGGTGGCCACGAGAGTCTCAACATAAACAAGGCCTCTCTGTGTCCCCCTCGTGGCAAGAGCTGGGACGACGTCCCGGGAACAGACACTAAGAAGAGCCTTGCGTTCCCTTAACGTCCATAAAGCAGATGGAGCTCAGAGCTGAGCCTGGCTGTGTCTCGGCAGGCATGGTATCCTCAGACTCTGCCTGCTGGTCACGGGAGACTTAAGATGATCCCCAAGGGCGAAAACCCGATGCGGAGTGGAGCCGGGTAGACATATATTGCATATTCTCACTGAAAAGAAACGAAGCTTGGAAGGCAACATAGTAACAGTCTGCGCTTGGCTGCCGTGCGGGTGCTGGGAACCAAACTCCAGCCCTCGCCAGGTGCATCAGGAGCGCCTAAGCACTAAGCCATCTCCCCGGCGTTTCTCTTTTTCTGAGACGCGATCTCGGGACTAGCTATGTAACCCAGATTGCCTTTCAACCTGCTATTTAACTAAGGATGAGCTTGCGGAGTCCTGGCGTTGCTTACCACCATACCGGGTGTGTGTGGTGCTGGGGTTCCAACTCGGATCCTTTCTGCAAGGCAGACAAATATTCTATCAGTCGAGCTGCATCGCCAGTCCCGGATTTGAATTTAAAGACTGATTTTGGTAGCAGAGAGGAGTTGGAA
Organism: Cricetiscus sungorus; assembly: GCA_030556225.1. Taxonomy (NCBI): domain Eukaryota; kingdom Metazoa; phylum Chordata; class Mammalia; order Rodentia; family Cricetidae; genus Cricetiscus; species Cricetiscus sungorus. Next base: position 2,404,826 of record JANBXA010000616.1, read on the forward strand.
GTAACCAGCAGGTTCCTCTGATATCTCAGCAAAAAGGGTTGAGTTCCAAGACGGTAAAATGGGACCCGCCTAGGAAAGAATCCCGGAGCACTGCTGGGAATTTGGGATGGGGGAGGCAACATGGGAGGAGGGAAGACTGCAGTCGCTTTTGTCACCCGGGGTTCTGGCTGGGGTGTTGGGGGAGCAGAGTGGAGCCCGTGAGTGGATGTCAGGCAGGCATCTGGATAGGGGGCCAGGGCTTAGCTTCACTGAAAGAGCCATGAGAATGTGGAGGAGGGCACCAGTAGGGTGCTGAGGATGCTCTGGTGGGTAAGCGGTTGGCGGGCAGGACAGAAGGATCCCAGAGAAGAGAGAAGGGACGCGATTCAGCTGTGGGGCGTGTCCTGCAGGATAAGGACAGGGGCCAGCAAACCGAGAGAGCTCCTTCTCTAGAGGAATCAGAGTTCTGGCCTCGAACTCACAGAGATCCTCCTGCCTCTGCCTCCTGGCTGGGATCAAAGGAGTGTGCCACTACAACCCGATGAGGCAGTTTCTTTTTTGTTAAAGATTTATTTTTATTTGTTTATTTGTGCATGTATGTGCGTGAGTGTGCAAGTGTTCGAGTGTGCGTGTGTGCAGGGATGTGCATGGGCCCGTGCCTATGTGTTTGCAGAGGTCACAAAAATCATCCCATATAATGGAAGAGTTATGGGCCGTTATAGGATGCCCGGCTTGCTATGTACGCGCTAGGATCTGGACTCGAGTTAATCAGGCTTGGTGGCAAATGTCTTTAACTCTGGTCTGTCTTGTTGGCCCCATTGTTACTATTTTCAACGAGGAAGCAAGGCAGAGAGATTGAAATCCCCAGGAATAGGAGAAGTGGCGAGTGGTGTGCTCAGGGCCCAGGCCTGTGGACTCTGTACAGGAACGGGGTGGGGTGGGTGGGATGGGGTGGGTGCTTCCATAACCAGTGCGGGAAATGCTGAACAAGCATTTGTTTGCTCAATGTGCTGACGGATACCAAGCATGAAAGTTAACCACCTGCCTCTCCCACCCCGTTACCTGGGAATAGAGCAGACAGCACACCTCTGGGTAGGGAGGGGTGACAGATGGGAGTAGCACCCCCCACCCGGGGTGTGTGTGTGCAGTTCATATTTTGATCCTAAGGATCTGAGACGACTTTGCAGAGGAATTAAAACTTCAGACTTGCAAACGGGGGGGGGGGGGGAGATTATCCTGGATTATCCAGAGAGGCCTGTGTTATCACGCTCGGCTGTGAAAAGATGAGCCAAGGTGGTAAGACAAGGAGGAGAGACTCCAAGCTTGAGCTGGTCTTGAGCTCCAGTTTTTAAAAATTTTTTATTTACTTGTTTTAACTTCAAGATTTACTTATGTAGCTTCTTCTTCTTCTTCCTCTTCCTCTTCCTCCTCTTCCTCCTCCTCTTCCTCTTCCTCTTCCTCCTCCTCTTCTTCCTCTTCTTCCTCTTCTTCCTCCTCCTCCTCCTCCTCCTCCTCCTCCTCCTCTTCCTCTTCCTCTTCCTCCTCCTCCTCCTCCTCCTCCTCCTCCTCCTCCTCCTCCTCTTCCTCTTCCTCTTCCTCTTCCTCTTCCTCTTCCTCTTCCTCTTCCTCTTCTTCTTCTTCTTCTTCTTCTTCTTCTTCTTCTTCTTCTTCTTCTTCCTCCTATTATAAGACAGTCTCTATGCAGCCCTGCCTGCCCTGGAACTCTCTATATAGACCAGGCTGGTCTCGAACAGGCATGAACCATCACACCTCGTGCAGCCTGTGCTCTTAACTGTGGAGCTATCTCTCTCCCACCCTCTTGACCTCTGATTTTAAGGAAGGAGGATGGCCCTCCTCAGCTCCCAGGAACAGCTGATGATGCCAGCAAGGACTGAGGCATCTGCTCCTCACAGATGTGAGCCCCGTCAACAGTCTGGAAGAGCGAGAAACTGATTCTTTTCTCTCAGGAAGGCCGGCTTTGCTGACCCACCTTGACTCCAGCCTGGTGAGGCTGTGGTAGTCAGTGACTGTAGCAGTAGAAATACAGAGAGCTGACCACTGCTCAGCTTAGTTAAGCTGAGAACCCCATGGAAGCCTTGCTTCTTCCCCCAGAATTAACATACCAGGGACAGAAGATAGAGGGGGAAGGGATAATGGGTACCAGGGCCAAGGATGCTAGAGGGGGATAATGGGTACCAGGGCCAAGGATGCTAGAGGGGGATAAGGGGTACCAGGGCCAAGGATGCTAGAGGGGGATAAGGGGTACCAGGACCAAGGATGCTAGAAAGGAATAAGGCATACCAGGGCCAAGGATGCTAGAGGGGGATAATGGGTACCAGGGCCAAGGATGCTAGAGGGGGATAATGGGTACCAGGGCCAAGGATGCTAGAAAGGAATAAGGCATACCAGGGCCAAGGATGTTAGAGGGGGATAATGGGTAACAGGGCCAAGGATGCTAGAAAGGAATAAGGCATACCAGGGCCAAGGATGCTAGAGGGGGATAATGGGTACCAGGGCCAAGGATGCTAGAGGGGGATAATGGGTACCAGGGCCAAGGATGCTAGAGGGGGATAATGGGTACCAGGGCCAAGGATGCTAGAAAGGAATAAGGCATACCAGGGCCAAGGATGCTAGAGGGGGATAATGGGTAACAGGGCCAAGGATGCTAGAAGGAACAGGTTGTAGGGTCACAAATAACCTCATTTTTTAATGAATAAATGGAAAACAGGAACTTGAAGGCTTTGAGGGAAGTGTTAGTTACCCTGTGATATCACATCCTGCATTCATGTACTAAATTGTCACAGTGTACCCTCTGCATACCCAAACAAATAATTGATTCCCCAGCACCATAAAAATTAGTGAAAGGGTGGATTACACACACACACACACACACTCACACACAACTTTTAATACACTCAGGAGTGTTGTAAGCCCACGAGAGCGTGGGCCACTTGAGCAGAAACCTTTGTGGATGGTAAGACTGAAGAAAGCCATGCCCAGAGGAGACAGAAGTAGGAGGAGACGACCTAATTACTGCTCTGTTTTCCCCACCATGGCTGTCACACTTAGCTGGGCTACACCACACTCATTCAGTTGTAATGAGGTGAGTCTCCCAGACTGTCCCAGACAGATCTGTGATTGGTCCTGGAATGAAGGCCACGCCATGAAGCGTGACAGTCAGCCTTCATCAGATAGCCGCCGGCACTCAGTGATCTGGGGGCCACTCTGAAAAATTAAAACCACTCAGAGCAGATACTGACTTTTTTTTTTTGCACCAGAGTGTCTCAAGGAAGGAAACAAAAACCACATAATTATTTTTAGTAAATGAAAATTTACTAAATTTAGTGGACTGTGACACTTTTGGAGATCACTAATGTTTCGAAGGCTATCTATTGCGTCTTCAGGAGCAATGTGCCAGAGGCTTAGGTAGTCCTAGTAGCCACATTAAAAAAAAACAGGACAGGTGTGGGTGGGGCAGCACTTGTCTTTAATCCCAGTATTCAAGTGGCAAAGGCAGGCAGATGTCTATGGGCTCATCCTGGTCTATGTAACAAATTCCAGGAAACCCAGGGCTACATTGAGACTGTCTCACAAACAATTCACACTGTGTGTGTGTGTGTGTGTGTGTGTACAAAAGTGCACCATGGCATATGTGAGGACAGCTTGTGGGCATTGGTTCCCTCCTCACATCATGCAGGTCCCGGGGATTGAACTCAGGTCATCAGGCCTCCTGGCAACCTGACTGGCTGAACTGACTCCCATAGGCTGCTCTATGGCCTTTTCCTATGTCTGTAGTTATGGAGACCCTCCCCTCACCCTCCATTTTCCTATCCTCCCACCTCTGTCCCCATTTGCTCCTGGTACACCAAGTATTCCCACCCCCTACCTTCAGACCACACCTGTTTTACTATCCCCTCCCCTCTCTTCCGCTTCCCAAGTCTCCCTGCCTGACAGGCCTGGCCATGTTTCTTGTTGGCAGACTGGAGTTTGCACTGGGAAAGCAGTTGAATGCTTTTAAGTGGGGCGTCATGGGCCATACTGCCAGCAGCGGGGAAGACCGTGGTGCTGAGCAGAGCAGGTTGTGTCCGTTAAGCTCAAGAGGGTTCAGAAGAGAAGACGATTACTATAAGTGGTGGGCATTTCCAGAGGGCGTCATAAAGACCCTTAACGACAGAGCCATCGCTCCAGCCCTCAGGTCCATCCGCTTTGACATCCTCTCTCCCAGGCTCGCTTCTAATGTAAGCTAAGTTATGGACTTGACGTATGCATCTCACCCCTACAGAGGGATGAAGCCAGGCAGGCAGCCCGCACTGCCAGCTCGCTCTCGTTCCTTCTCTCTCCCTCCCTCCCTTCCTCCCTCCTCTCCCTCCCTCCCTCCCTCCTCTCCCTTCCTCCTTCTTTCCCTCCCTTCTTCCTTCTCTCCCTCCTCTCCCTCCCTCCTCTCCCTCCTCTCCCTCCCTCCCTCCCTCCTTCCCTCCCCTCTCTCTCTTTATTTTTTGCACTTTTTTTTTTTTTATAGCTTTCTACGGGTTCTTTCTTCTCTTGTCCTAGCGTCATCGTCCCATCTCTATAAATTGGAAAAAATTAAGTTTCTTTTTTTTCACTTGCTATCTTCTCGGGCTACCGACATCTCTTTTCCTTTATGGCCAAACTTCTTGAAGGAATTGTGTTCACACGCTGCATCCAAACTCAGGGCAAACATATTTACACCAATGCCTTCTTGTCCCGGAGATTCTAATACGAGAATTACATTATCCTGACACATATATGAAGGCACCAAGACACAAAGTAGTTATCCCCAACCAACCTGACTATGCAAAAATGTTTCTACAGAGGAAAAAAAAAAACCTGATAGGTAATACCTGAAAATTTTAATTTGCCTCGAGTTTTTTTTTTTTTTTTTTTTTTAGTTTTAATTTGCACAACTGGAAAAAAGGGATAATTTACACTTACATGAGAACACGTTGTTATGTAACTTTAAAATTCTCAATTTATGTTCTGAAAAATGAGGCAAAATAGACAGCGAGAAGCCACCAGCGGCGGGAGAGCTCTCAGCCTCCGGTTGCCTTGGTAACGGCCAAAGCGCCGGGTCAACTCTTCCCAGGATGCCGCGCGCCTTCCTACTTCCGGTGCTGGGGCTCCGGGTGACTCCTTCCGGAGCGTGGCGGCTCCCTGCGCCGCGCCGTCAGCGATCTGCGGCGGCGTCAGTGATGCCGGGAGGATGTTTCACTTTCGCCGGGTTTTTGTTGACGCTCGATAAGTGGATCGGATGTTGGTTACTAAGCAACCGCGGGGGCGTGGCGTGGTGGTCCACGCCATCCCTGCCGTATCGAGTTCGAGACCGGTCTAGATCACAAAGTGACATATCGTCTGGAAAAATGCAAAAGCAGGGAGGGGTGGTAACCCCACGGAAGAGCGCTTGCCTAGCAGGCGGACCGCCTTTGGATCGATGCAGTCTTTTATTATTTATGTTAAGGTTATTTTATGTGTATGAACACACAGTCGTAGTGCAGTGCCCGAGGAGGACAGAAGAGGGCGTCAGATCCCGACAGTGGAATTTATAGTCAGCTGTGAGCCACCATGTGGATGTTGGGAGTCGAACCTGGGTCCGCTGCAGTAGCGGCAATCGTTCTTAACCCACTGAGCCATCTCTCTAGCTTACCAGTTAAAATAAAAATAATGCACAAATAAATGCCCCGAATCAAAATCAGACCAAACACCCGAGTCCCTAAAGTAACTTGACTCTGTGTTCTGCAGTTAAATACATTGCTGCACACCGTAAATATAATTTTCATTTGCCAATTATAAAACGGAATCAAATGCTAAGAAGTTAAAATGTGGGGCTGGAGAGATGGCTCAGAATTTAAGAGCACTGGCAGCTCTTTTGCAATGAGTGGTCTTGCCTTTATTCCCAGGAACCGAATGGTGGTTCACAACCGTCTGGTGCCCTCTTCTGGCCTGCAGGCAGAACACGGCATACATCATAAATAAAGAAACCTTAAAACGTTAAAATGTTATAAAGGGCTTTAAATTATATGTAATGTCATCCGTTACTGAGATACTAAATAACTGTCATTCATTTTCCATAAAAGTTTTTTTTTTGCTTTATAAAGATGCGTTAGAAAAGTGAAAGCAAATGTAAAATAACACGAACCTCCAGGCCCTGTCTGCACAAAACAACCACTGTGATTGGCCACTTTGAAGGGGGCCTTCTTTTTATGCTGTTAGTAAATAAAAATTCAGAACAGAATCAATGGTGCTATTTTATAATGTAAAAAAATTTTTCTTAAAAAACGACTACATAGTTGCACATGTGATATTATACCTCTTCCTGGACGTTTAATCTGTCCCTTCCTTTTCACTCTTAATTAGTGCTGTAATGTAGGAATGAAAAGTTTTAGAGAAAGAAAGGACCCACTCTCCTTTTCTTTCTCTCTTTGTGATAAGGTCTTATCATGTAGCCTTGGCTGCCCTGGCACTCTATATTGTAGACAGAGACTTGCTGGTCCCTGCTTCCTGAATCCTGGAATTAAAGGTGTACTCTCATAGAGAACCGTGAATGTGCCGTGTGATATTTGGTGTCTGTGGTGTTTTCTCCTTTTAACTCTTGTATTTATTCCCCCACTTGTCACAGAATACCTGTTTCCTCCCCCCCCCCAGGGGAATTGTGGGTGAAGTTACACACAAGGCACCGAAAGACCTCTCAACCTCTTACAGTTGTTTTTTGTGATTATTAAGGCAGTGTATACTTACTGTAGGATGTTAAGGGCACGTAGGAGCTGGCGATATGGCTCCTTGGGTAAAGGTCTGTGGTGAAAGCATGCAGATCTGAGTTTGAGTCCCCAGAGCCCATCAATGCTGGGTGTGGTCGAGTGGACACCTGAGGTTGTCTTTGACCTCCACACATATGGTACGGCATGTGTGACCCAAACTCTCAAGTGTGAGCGCGTCCACACACACACACTCACACACACACACACACACACACATACACACACACACACACACACACACACACACTCACACACCTGTGCATACTCCCACCCAACCATAGGAAGAGAATTCAGAAGAATGCAAATCAAAGAATATGATGCTTGATGACACTGATATTATGGTATAATTAATTTGATTTTTTCTCTCTCTGTTCTTTCAGAACTGAGCATTGAGGGCTGTTTTCTGGGTTAATATTGTAGCTTTTAGTTTTGATTATTCATGTGACTGAGTAATATGTCAAGTGGCATTTCAAATCTTCTCTGGGTATGCTGGATAGTTTTGTTTCTCCATGGTCTCTGCTCCCGTTCCTGCTTCCAGGTCCTTCTGTGATGGACTATAGTCTGTAGTGATAGACTATGACCTGAGAGGTTAAGTAAACCCTTTCCTCCACAAGCTGTTTTTCCGTCAGTGTTTGATTACAGCCATATAGAAGCAAACCAGGGCATGAGTGTAAGGTCTGTGGGCGTGGACCCTACCCTGTCTGTTTAGCTGTCTTCTAGTGTTCTAAACTAACTGAACTGATTTGTCTAAATTTTTTTTTTGAGACAGGGTTTCTCTGTATAGTTTTGGAGCTTGTCCTAGAAGGTTCTCTGTAGATCAGGCTGACCTAGAATTCACAGAGATCCATGTGCTGGGACTAAAGTCATGTGCCACCAACGCCCTGCTCTGAGCTGAATCTCAGTGGCTTTTTTTTTTTTTATAAGATTATTTATGTTTTATGTGTATGAGTGTGTTGTCTGCATGCGTCTATATGCACTCCATGTGTGCCTGGTGTTCAGAGAGGTCAGAAGAGGGCGCTGGGCCCCCTAGAACCGGAAGTTATGGACATAGGCTACTGTGCAGGTGCTGGGAACTGAACCCAGGTCCTCTGCGAGAGCAACAGTAGCTCTCAGCTGCCGAGCCATCTCTCTACCCTCATTCTGACCTGCTTTTTCCTTAAGACGTGGTTTCATGTGTCCCAGGCTGGCTTTGACCTTGCTGTGTAGCCGAGGATGGCACTGAACCCCTGACCCTCCTGTCTCTGCCTCCCGAGTTCTGTTGTCACAGGCACAGTTTGCCACCGTGTCTGCTTGTGTGGTTCAGGGGACAGAACCTGGGCCTCCTCAACTAAGTTTCATCTTCAGCCTCCTTCTGTAGGTGGATTAATCATTTAGCTTTGCCGAGCTCACTTCTATCTGAAAATTAGGGTTGATAATATCTCACAGGGTTGTAATGAGGAAAGGAAGTAACATACACAGATGGAACTCAATAAAATTCTAATTTTTGGCTTATAGCTTTATTAGTCTGTAAGTACAGGTATTTGTATAATATTGCAAATGAGCCAATGCCCTCTGCTTCCCACTCAACTCCTGTTTACTGAGCCCCTGTGACATCTAAGTGCTGTACGTAGTTGTTAAGGCCTCGCACATTTTTCTTAGACACTTATTTTCCTACAGAAAACATACGCTGTGGTTCGACTTCAGTAATTTTCTTATTCTTCTTTGTTTTCTCAGACTCTACCATCCTGCCTGGCTCAGGGTAGCAAGTGCTGATTAAATGTGTGAGCTGAGCTGAATAATTTAGCGGGAAAAGGAAAAACAAACACAGCTCACACGCATTAAACAAAACCCGGAAGTCTGTTATGAACGCACTAACACATACAAAGTGCTTTGAACTGCAGACCAGACAACATTAATTTTGAGTAATCGCCCTGGCAATTCCCTGGGGAGTAGAGAGGCTTAATCTGGGGCCTGATTGTGGGTACCGAGGAAAAAGGCTTCGAGTCAGACGTCACCGTGTGAGCTGAGGTTTGGAGGAGGAAGTAAAACTGTTTATCTGACCAGTTACTTGTGCTGGCAAGAGTGTGGGGTTGAGGAACGGGTCCCCAGGCGCTAGATTCTGATGGACCCAGCAGTCTTTATTGTTCCCAAGCGTTTCTGGAAACGCTGCCTTTAATTTGGTCTGAGCGGGCAGTGGGAACGAGCGACCCGGGCAGCGGTCAGGGGATGGGACGATGGCAGAGACCTTCAGCTGCAGAAAGGCACTTAGGAGGGGAGGGTGTGTCCCCTACACACCCTAGCTGTTGAGGAGGCAGAGAAGGTGCGCTTATAAACAGGCCAACCAGCCACGGGGTAGCAGCACTGAAGAGGCCACGAGGCCCCGCCCACCGACCACGCCCACCGACCACGCCCACCCAAAGTCCCGCCCGAGCTGCTAGCCGCTCGCCTGCCATGCTGGAGTGCTGAGGGCTCGCCGGGCGGCGGAAGCGGCGTCCCCGGGTCGGCTGAAGGGACCGAGGAGCAGGGGGAGGCGGCGGCGAGGCCTGCGGCCGCATGGCTGCAGCTCCGGGCGGTGGCGGGCCAGGCCCCGCGGCGGGAGAGCCGCTGCAGCAGCGACGCGACTCCGGCCAGGGCTCGGCCGACGGGAAGCGCCAGCAGGGCTTCCTCTCCAGCCTCTTCACCCGGGACCGCAGTTGCCCGCTCATGCTCCTGAAGACGCTAGAGACGAGTAGGGGCGGTGACCCGGAGGCTGGGCCGGGGGTGGCATCAGATCCCGGGGGCGAGGAAGGGCGGGGACCCCGCTGAGCCCCTGAGCTGCGTGGGCCGGTGGGGGCTTGGGCACCCGCGCACCACTGTCGCCCGTGAACGCGCGCGCTAGGCGTCTGCCCTTTGGGTGACACTCAGTTTCTTATGTAAGTTGGGGGGCAGGGGCCGTAAGTAGGGTGCGGGCGAGAGCGGGGAGGACCCCTTCCCGGGGGCGGGGTGTTTTCTTTAACCTCGCTCACTGCAGTAGGGACAGAGCAGAATGCTAGAGTGGAAACCCTCGAAAACCCCGCGTTTATGCACCGGATTGGGCTTTGCTGGGGACAGAGCTCCTAGCTTCTTCGTGTTCTCTAGGAGGCCGGGACTTGTCTTTTGCCACTGCCGCGGGTCAGGCAGACACACAGGTTCCCACTGAGCTGATTGTCACCAGTCCCAGGACACTGGTCTAGAGCCCTGCCCCTTTGCATCGGCATAGATTGCCTCACCACTTAAAATTTATTTAGGAGAGTTAAATGCATTTGTCCCAGATAATAAGGTTAACGTATGGAAATGTTGGTCATAACTCTAAATAGTTAACTGATCAGAGACTCTACTCTCTTCCCTTTTAAGTTTATTAAATTTATTTTTACTTTATGTTTTGCCATGGGTGTCGGGCCCCCTGGAACTGGAGTTCACAGACTGTTGTGGACGGCCATGTGGGTGCTGGGAATTGAACCCCGGGTTCTCTGGAAGAGCAGTCAGTGCTCTTAACCGCTGAGCCATCTGTCCAAACCCTTACTCTTAAAGTTCTTTTTTTTTTTTTAAAAAAAGATTTATTTTATGTGAATGATTGTTTTGCCTGCATGTATGCCTGCGTACCATCAGCATTCCTGGTGTTCAGGTCTGTGAGCCACTGTGTGGGTAGTGGGACCTGAACCTGGGTCCTCTGCAAGAGCAGCAGGCTGGCGCCTCACTCCTGAGCGCCTCACTCCTGAGCGCCTCACTCCTGAGCGCCTCACTCCTGAGCCATTTCTTTAGCACCCCTCCCACCAGGTGAAGACTGAACCCAAGGCCTTGCCCTCAACAGGCCAGGCTTTACCTGGGTTCAAATCCCTACCCCCCACTTCCTTCTTGTTAACCATAGACTCACACTCTTCCAGTTACTAGGCCCCACTGAAGAACTCGTTGGCATGTTCTTTGCTTGGCATGTCCCATATGAATGTGGTACTCAGAATGGGGCATGATGTTACCACAGAGAGCAGTGTAGGTTCCGCCTTCCTCAAGACTAGGTACCGTGCTGCTTTTCGCCTTTCTGACTGTGGCCCAAGATTCCCCTGGTCTCCTAATATATGCTGTAACACAGTGTCCAGTCATGTAAACAAAACAGCCTTTGATGCTAAGATGCTTTGGTCTTTGTGTTTATGTTTTATTTCATCCAAGACTTGATTTGGTATTAATTTACATGTTTCATACCCATCTAAAAATCAGTTTTCAGGTAATATTTTTGAGTTATTTTGTGAGTCTACTATTTGGATGATTAATTGTTGCCAAGTTTCCTAATGGACAAACTTATTACTGTCTTTGTAGACCCATATGTCAAACTTCTATTGGATGCTATGAAACACTCAGGCTGGTAAGTATTCCTTTTTAAAAATGTCACTGTATATTCTGGGGCCCCCAGGAGTAAGATTACAGGGCTGTTCCGTTTGGGGTTTCTCGCTTTGGAACACAAAGCTGCCACAGAGGCAGCTGCATGTCCTCCAGGCTGGCCTGTTCTCTTCCGATGGCTTTTGTTCTGGCCCAGTCTCTGGTTCTACTGTATGAGTGAAGGGCAATGTTTACAGTTTGTCCTGAAAGTAATCCCCAAACTTGGCCCTTCTATTCCTCCAGCCTAGGACACTATGGTGAAGAAACCTTAACTCGGAATAATTAGCAGGAGGCTTCCAGATATTAACTCAGAGTGGATTAGGGAAAATGACTTCTCATAGCTGCTTTTCAGTACCCTGACCCAAAGGCAGGACTCCATCGTATTAACAGTGTGGTCCTAGTCAGGGGACCAACGCCTCGATGGATTCTTTCCAGAGTGAGAAGTAGTATGGGACCTACAGGGACGCTCTCTCTCATTCTACAGCCGAGAGTCGTGGCTGGTAAATGGCTTGCCAAGTTCTGTGGGTGTTAGTGGTGGGAGGCCTGTGCTGTGTGGTGCAGGGCTGCTTGTAGAATATCATTTTAAGGTGTGTCACTTCTGTTTATGCGCTGGAACACTTGTTTAATGATGTAAAGATGTGTTTAATTAAATAAAATTCACCTGCGGCCAGGAGGCTGGGCCAGCAAGGCTCTGACAGGAAGGGGTAGGGAGGAGCCAGGTGGCCTGGGGAAAGGTGAGACGAGAGCTGCCTGCTTTTCAGCCTCTCTGCGGAGCAGAATTTATCTCAGCCTTTGGCTCTTGAGTTCATTGGAGGGACAGAGATAAGTTCTCTTGTAGCTGTGAAAGAGCCCGTGCCTGAAGGAACAGAATTCCCTCAGGCCGCAGCCCTTGAGGCCTGGCCGCTGCAGAGAGCCGAGGAGTTGCAGTTACTGATCCCATAGCCGGGCAGTAAAAGGCGGAAAGGATTTAAAGACGGGACAAGGACTGATCACTTCATACACGGTGCTTACGTCTCTCCACGCTTCTCAGTGCTGTTAACGAAGGGAGACACTTCGCTTGCGAAGACTGTGATGGAAACGTCAGCGGAGGGCTTGACGCTTCAACGTCCCAGGTGGGTGGGTGTCTTCGCCAAGTTGTGTCCGTCCCTTTACTCCCTTCCCATACCTGCCAAACACTGTTCACACGCTGGGCGTTCTATGTGGTAGACTTTGCATAGGACTTACAAAACAAACCAACAAACAAACCAACAAACAAGAAAAGAAAAAAAGAAAAACAGCCATGGTCCTTACTCTTTAGGGGAGAAGACACAAGCAGGACTTTTGAGAATTTGAGGCAGGTAGGATACTTGGTGAGGAAAGTCTCTGTTCCTGCAGCACGTGGCTGAGAAATTGGACTTGTAAGGAGGAATGAGTTTTTGGGCCCATGGTGTCAGCCCATGGTCAGTGGACCCTGTTGCCTTTGTGGTGTGTGTCAAGCCAGAGTGTCATAGTGGGACTGTGTCTGTGGGCATGAAGGTCACCATAGCCCCTCATGCCCAGGGATTTAATCTCCTCCACCGCGCCCCACTTTCTGAAAGTGCTGCAGGGTAACCAGTCCTCTGGGCAGGAGAGAGTGCTTTTCCATAGCACAAGGCTCAGTATCCAGCACCCACGTGGTGGGCACGCCTTAAATCCCAGCACTCGGGAGGCAGAGGCAGGTGGATGTCTGTGGGTTCGAGGTCAGCCTGGTCTACCGAGCGAGTTCCAGGACAGGGTCCAAAGCCACACAGAGAAACCCTGTCTCAAGAAAAAAAAAAAAAGAAGGGAACCAGTCCTTTATTCCTAGGCCTGTGGAGGATAGTCAAGGCCCACCATGATAGGACAGTGCATGTTGATTGACAGCCTCCAACAGACTCAGCTAGAAGACACAGTCCCTGCAAAGGCAGACAAGACACACGCTGTTGAGCCCTGGCTGGGAATCTGCAGGTACGAGGGACCGCATGCTGTGTGTGTAGCTGGAGGTGGGAGACCTGGGCAATAACGGATTGGAAACCGGTGCGAGCTGTGTGGTGGGCAGCTGTGAAGGCTGAGGCTTCCACATGAGGTGAGGTTTGAATGGGGGAAGGGAGAGAGAGCTTTCCTGTTAGAGATAGCAACCGCGTCCATCTTTTGGAGTCGTGATGAGGATTGAATTAGCTTGTGCATTCAATTTTATTATTAGTTTAAGTCCCTAGAGGGTTCACACAGAGTTTTGGAGGGGGCAGGTGGGTCATGTGGCGTATGAAGGTGGTTGAAGTTATCGCATGCGACTGCTGCAATCTGGATATGTAATCTACGTTTAACTCCACATTAGCGCTTTCATATGGAGAGTCTTGTGTGCATTTGGTTATTCGTAACCGTCTACAGAAATGTGGGCGAGCACTGCGGGTTTTATACTTGAGCTGGAATCCTAGCCCCTCTGCTTAGTAGCTGTGGACTCAGGCAAGTTGTCTCTCTTGCTTGCTTTTAGTTTCCTCACTGGTAAATTGGTAATTGGATTATAAGCAGCTCCCAAAGGCTCTTGGTAAGTCTGCCCATTCTGTTGCAGCGGTTAAGTGGAGTGAGTGTTTGGGAGCTGGGGCAGTAGCTCAGTCAGTAGAGGCCTTGCCTAATGTACATGGACCCCTGAGCTCATCCCTGACACCGAATAATCCAGGCCTGGTGGTGCACACCTGTAATTCTAGCACTCGGGAGGTAGATGCAGGGGATCAGAAGTTCAAGGCCAGCTTCAGCTACATAGAGAATTTGAGGCCATTTGGACTAGAGACGCTGTCTTGGGGAAAAAAAATAGAGTGAACATTTTGAACTCTCAACTCTCAGCAATGTTAAATACAGTATCTTGAATTGGGATTTTTATAAAGTCTTCCTTTTGTTCAGGAAATTAGAAGACCCATGTGTATCTACTTTCAGTAATAAGGGAAGCTTCTGTGTAGCTGGTACCCAGATCAGAGAAGTAAAATGTTCCCAGGACTTCAGATACCTGTGTGGTCCTCTTGACTTGAGTCCCTTACCCTGGCTCTGGGCGTTTCCCCCTCTTTTCTGATTTCCCACCCACATATGCAGCCCAGCATTGCTTTGTTTGGACCCTTGCTGTGTGCCTCGTACAGAGACTGTTTTGAGTTATATGGGATGTGTACAGGATGACTATGAACTTCCGATCATGGTGGGAAAACTTGCCTGGTCTGCCACCATGAGCAGGGTTGGGTGGTAGAACCCAGGGCTTGGCACACGCTAGGTGAGCGCTCTACCAGCTGAGCCGTACCCCTCACCATAGGTCTGAGTTCAAACTTCTGGCCTCAGAGAAGCCTGTCCCAGCTGTCTAGATCAGGCCTGGCATTCTCGTGTTTGCTTAGGACTGTCACTTGTATGTATTATTCTGGAAAGTATCTATTAATTTCTGTCTCCATTAGTAGACTATAAGTCACTTACTAGATCTTAATGAATATTAGTTGAGGCAGTTAATGAATGTATATAAAGTTTCTGGCACCTACTAAGTGTCAGGCATGTGGTAAATGTGGTAAATAAAGAGTCCCAGTCATGATTGGGACTCTTTATGTGGTGATTTATTATTTATGATTTATTAAAGCTTGCCTGAGGATTCAGAAAGCAAAGTCAGCCACAGCCATAGAAGCCAGGCACACACCTTTAATCCCAGGACTCAGGGGATGAAGGCAGACAGACCAATCTCTGTTAGTTCAAGGCCACGCAGGAAAACATTTAGGGTGAATCAGTCTGAAAGAGAATTAGAGCTCACACCTTTAATCCCGGGCCTCCTGAGAGGAATTTAAGACAGGAACAGGGTCTCAGAGCTGGCATTAATTCTCCAGCCACACTGAAGATAGGGAGGCATTGAGTCTCAGGGTTCTCCCGGCCATGTTGTGGAGAGCTTAACAGTCTGGGATTACAGTCTGGAGGTTTGGTGGAGCCAGGATAAGAGCTGGTGACAGGCTGTTTGCTTTTCTGGTCTTCAGCTTGAAGCTTGAACCCCAATATCTGTCTCCGAGTCTTTTTTGTGCTACACTCTGTCTTCCTTATTCTTACAGGGTCCTGCTTAGCATGCCGCAGGCCCTTTGCTCTCCTTTCTGAGGGTCTTTCCTGGGAACTGGTTCCTCATTCCAGCTGGACGGGAGTGGTGTCAGCCGTGTTCATTCACTGCTTGCTCTGAGACTTGCCAAGAAGTACTTTACATATGTTCCCACTTAGCTCCCAGGTCCTGTGCTGTCAGTCACCTCCTCTTTACAGTTGGGGAAACCGAGGTGCAGAGAGGCTAAGAAACTTGCTAAGGATGACCTAGAAACTTGGAGGCATGGCCCAAACACTCAGTGTTCTTCCAGAGGACCCGACTGCGCATCTCAGCTCCGGCCAGGGGTGTAAGGTCCTCTTCTGGTCTCGGGCTGCCCACATTTCTGTCCATATTACTCCCTAACAAAATATGTGGGAAAAAAATATATATGAAGAAATTATTTACCCAGCTTGCTAAGCTAGCCGGGCTTGGATCTGTGCTTTAAATATGACTGTTTCTCCTCAAAGCCCATTCTTAGAACCACAGAGCCATGACATCTGGGGCAAGCTGGTACGGTCAGCTCAGGGGGTGCCGCTTATGAACGCATCCTTATCTGGCGGGCTGCCATGGCCTAGAAGAGGGAGGGGTTAGTCACCAGCAGTGGGACCTGAGGGGTTGTGAGGGGCTTCCAGCAGTTGGCGGGCAAGAGAGAAAGTGGGGCCTACACAAGGAGCGGAGTTTAGAGCCTGCCAACTTCTCCTGTCTTCGTGTCTCCTAGATTGTTTTGTGCCAGAATAACATCCGAAGTCAGGCTCACATGAGCAGAGTCGTCACCCACGAGCTCATCCACGCGTTCGATCATTGCCGGGCTCATGTGCACTGGTTTACCGATGTCAGACATTTGGCGTGCTCAGAGGTGAGTCTCATCCTAGAAGACGTTTATTTTCCCCAGAACACCGAACTCTCTATTCAGAGGCAACTGTTTAAGCATATTCCTCTTCTTGCTGTTGTGACTTAAACATAGTCTCTTTGTAGACTTGGTGTAAACGTTATCTTCAGGACCTAATAATAGTGTTGGCTGGCTTAAATCGTGATAAGCTACTTCTCTTGGGGTATACTGAGGGCTAAAGGTTATGCCCGAATGGATTTTTACGAATTACTCATTTTTATTGTTCTGGGATTTGAATCCAGGGCCTCTTGTGCACTACCCCAACTCTAAGTTAACTGAGCTTCACTCCTCGCCTTGGATTTGCTTTTGCAGTGCTGGGGGAGAGCCCCGAGCACAGTGCATGCTGGGTAAGCAATCCACCACTTTGTAACGTGCCCTTCCGGATTGTCCTTTAATCTTCGCAGCCGTGCGTTGAGGAAGATAGTATGATCCTTGGCTGCTAGACGAGCAGAGGGAACCCGTTCTTTAAATTCTAGAGTTAGGCCTAGTCGGGGTTGCCTCGGTTCTTAACCAGCTTGCTGTGTCTCATAGGCAAAGGCGTTGTTCATGCTGGAGTGGACAGTTTAGCCTGAAAAGAACAATTCAAAAAGATACTTATCACTAGTGATTCTGTGTTGCTCTTCGAAGTCCATGTGCCCCGAATTTCGTACTTGAATTTCAGCATTTGAAGAGTACATGATAATGAGAAATTAAGGAGTTGACAAATCTCAAGCATGTACCGCTGCATCTAACTAAAACTCATCATTTAGAGAGTAGAGTAAACCTGAGTTCTTAAGTAGGCATCTCTCTCTCTCTCTCTCTCTCTCTCTCTCTCTCTCTCTCTCTCTCTGCCTCTCTCTCTCTCTGTCTCTCTCTCTCTCTCTCTCTGTCTCTCTCTCTCTCTCTCTGTCTCTCTCTCTCTCTCTGCCTCTCTCTCTCTCTGTCTCTCTCTCTCTCTCTCTGTCTCTCTCTCTCTCTCTGTCTCTCTCTCTCTCTCTCTGCCTCTCTCTCTCTCTCTCTCTCCCTGTCTCTCTCTCTCTCTCTCTGTCTCTCTCTCTCTCTCTCTCTGCCTCTCTCTCTCTCTCTCTCTCTCTCTCTCTCTCTCTGTCTCTCTCTCTCTGGTGTTATGAGCCTCTTGCTAGCTAATGTGTTCAGTTCCTTGAGCCCCGCAGTGGAATGCAGCCATGTTATTGCAGAGGTTACAAGAAGCAGACCATTCTTTCGGCAGCGAATTACCAAAAATGTGGCTACATATGTGATTTAGAACAAAAAAAAAAATCTATTAATATCATAAACCAGAAAAGATATGCTAACTTCAGTAGGGTGTTGTTCATTCTTTGTGTTTTGTATTGGGTAACATCTCAAGCACAGTCCAGGCCCTGGAGGGGATGCACTGCACCTCGAGGGATGTGGGGTGTGGCCAGGGCCATAGGCACCTTCGGAAAAATGTTTTCTTGAGGTCTGTTTGGTAGTTTCTAGAAGTGTTTGTATGTCCTAGAGATCATGAACTTCAACTGTGAGGTTCAAGTCCCTGACTCTTGTTTAAAGAGACGATTTAGAAGGAGGTTTCAGGTGCGCTGGAGAAACACATGCTGGCTTTCTGTCCTCTCCCATAAGTGTCCGCTCGCTGTGGCTGGACAGAGAACCCGTTTGCCTCACCTGCCCTCTGTGTTTGTGACAGATCCGAGCCGCAAGCCTCAGTGGGGACTGCTCGCTTGTGAATGAAATCTTCAGGTTGCATTTTGGATTAAAACAGCACCATCAGGTAAACACCCATGGGATCACTGACCCTCACAGGCATCGTGAGTGGGCGTAGTGAGTAAAGACAGGAAGTACACAGGGCTGGAGAGATGACTCAGCAGTTGAGGCACTGGCTGCTCTTCCACAGGACCAGAGTTCAATTCCCAGGACCCACATGGCAGCTCACAACTCTCTGTAACTCCAGTGCCAGGGGATCTGACACCCTCACATAGATGGAAGCAAATCAATGAACATACAGAGAAAGGAAATACACTTAGTATCAAGAACCATGCTTAAAAAAACAAAAAACAAACCAGGTGGTGGGCACACCTTTAATCCCAGCACCCAGGAGGCAGAAGCAGGCGGAGCTCTGTGAGTTCGAGGCCAGCTTGGTCTACAGAGTGAGTTCCAGGACAGCCAGGGCTGTCTGGAAAACAAAACAAACCAAAGCCAAGAGAATCCAGTGTCTGTAAAACTCTAAAAAAATACTTTTTTTTTTTTTTTTTTTTTTTTTGAGACAGGGTTTCTCTGTAGCTTACACTACCGAGTTTGGCTGCTAGCACAACCTTAGCCAGCTCTGGAGACCAGCTTGCATGTGCTAGCTCCAAGGAAACGCTTCCCAGAAGGTATTACTTCAATGATGCAGGTCTCCTGTCAGTCACAGCTGATCCTCAGCCCCAGCTGACCAGATACCACAGGGTCTTCACACAAACAGCCTGGTAGAGTCTTTGTTTCCCTCTGACACCTCACAAGCTGGGCCTCCTTCGTCTGCACTGCTGTCAACACTCAACACTCTAACTCTTACAGAATAGCCCTCTGAGCTCTCAACACACAATGGTTCTTCTAGTCCAAAGACCCAAAGTCCTTCAACAAACATGGTCAGGTCTGTCACAGCAATACCCTGGCATCAGTTTGTCTTTGGGGTTTCTATGGCTGAGACAAAATCACCATCACCAAAATCGAGTTGGGGAGGAAAGGGTTAATTTGGTTCACATTGTCACTGTTCATCACTGAAAAAAGTCAGGACAGGAGCTCACACAGGGCAGGGACCTGGAGGCAGGAGCTGATGCAGAGGCCATGGAGGGTGCTGCTTACTGGCTTGCTTGATTTCTTTTGGAATCCAGGACCACCAGCCCAAGGACGGCACCTCCCACGATGGGCTGGTCCCTTCCACTTAATTAAGAAAATGCTCTACAGGCTTGCTATAGCTCAGCATCACGGAGGCATTTTCTCAATTGAGGTTCCTCCTTTCAGATGATTCTAGCCTGTGTCAAGTTGATGTGAAATTAGCCCAAACAAAAGGAGGGTTTGTTGGGTTTGTTGGTGTTGGTGTTTGTGTTAGATGCTCTTTGGGTCTTGGAGGGGGGAGAGCATTGTCAGCCCAGATGGGAAAACTTTATTTAAACTATATATGTATATACAGGCTTATTTATACTTTGGGTAATTTTAGGTGGATAGCACGATTCCTTATGCAGTTTAAAGACAGTTTCGCTGTTACTTACCTTCCTATATTCATTTCTCTTATCCTTTCCTAACTAAAAGCATCTCCTCATCTTCCTGTACGAGTAAATCTGAATTGTGGTCTGTCATTGGGCCTTCTGACCCTGAGACAGCTGGATTTTTTTTTTTCTTTTGGACAGGGTCTCCCTGTACATCTCTGGCTGTTCTTTAATGAGCAAGCCTTTCCAGCTTGAGTGCTGCTCAGGCCGAAGTAAAACTGGGAAAACAGAGACTATTGGTGATTATCATCACAATCGCTGCTTATGTCTTATGAGTGTGGGTCTTGCTGCTGTTCTGGGCTCAGGCTATCTTCCTGCCTCAGCCTCCAACTGCTGGGAGTGCCGGTGTCACCACACTCGGCCTTTAATCTTAGCCGTATGTATGCTATGTGCCCTCACCTGGCCTGGAATTCTTGGTCCTTATGCCTTTGTCTTCTGTCACCTGAGCGATGATTTTACAAGCATGTGCCACCATGCCTGCTTCTGGTTATCTTTCATGGAAGGGTCACAAACATTCTTTTGAATTTTAGTTTGTAGAAGAGAGAAATAAATATTTTAAAAGCTGTCTGAGAATTAGAACGGCAGGGCCTTGCATTTCTTAAAATATAAATTTTAGGGCTGACAAATTCAAGATAATGGGTGTGTTATTCTCATACCAAAACTGAGGTCTAAGCAAAGACTATGTTTAAATTTTCTTTCTGCCTAAAAATGAAGGCACCTTTCACATTTGATGAATGGGTGTCTATGAATGGTCTCCTGCTCCCTTGGGATAAGCAGTAAAAAGTTAATTTGTCACTAGTCAGCTGAAAAGTTATGAAAGAGCTATGAAGACTATCTTGTTTTTTGTTTTTTGTTTTTTTTTGCTTTGTGTTTTTCTTTTCTTTTTGATGTATTTTATTTGTCAGTGTTCTGTGTTTTGAGGATCAGTTGAAGAAAAAGGGTCACTCCAGAATGTAATGCAGGTTTAGCCAAAGCAGCAGGGGAAATCAATCTCCACGGATTGACCTCTGGTGTCTTCCCAAAAGCCTCTTTTATTGTTACACAAATTATACCTCTAGCAAGTCAATTTCTGCATACTCAACCCTCTCTTACATGGGATTATTTGAAGGAACCATTTGCCGGAACAGTTCTCAGCCTGAGACCTCGCGGTTTGCGGGTTCTCTGGAGACTGAAGTTGTGCAAAGGCTCTGAAATCTTTCAGGAAGAACTCAGACAAGAATCACCGACCTTAAACAAAAGGAGTTCAGAGAATAGGGAATTCAAGCCAGATGCAATGACTGCAATCTCCATTGTGTCTGCCTCCATGGGTGTGGGCGCCAGGAGGAGGGATCGGATCTCTGGAGCTGGGGTTACAGGTGTTGGTGAGCTGCTCGACGTGGCTGCTGGGAACCGAACTTATGTCCTTTGGCACAGCAGGCAGGCTCTCTTAATTTCCAGTCATCTCTCGGGCCCCCTGAAGTATATTTTAAATTTAATTAAGCAAGATCAGCCAGGGCCTTGCCTATGAACTTTTTTTTTGTGACTTTGCTAATTGGAAATTACTGTTTGGCAGACATTGTCTGGTGCTTCAGGGGATGAAATCTGGTTATATTCCCCCAAAATAAGAAAATGGAGGTCTTAATTATGTCTAAATAGTATTATATTGAACTAACATGTTCCATGATTTGAAAGTTATATTTGTTAATTTTATTTGAATTTTTAGAATGGCAGAAATTACTAAGAGAACAGGAAGAGAAATGAATCTCTTTTTTTTTTTTTTAGATAAAATATTTTACGTCTTGTCTTGCCTGCATATGTCTGTGTGAGTGTGTCGGATCCTCTGGCACTGGAGTTACAGACTGCCAAGTGAGCCGCCAAGTGAGTGCTGGGAATTGAACCCAGGTTCTCTGGAAGAGCAGCCAGTGCTCTTAACTGCTGAGCCATCTCTCCAGCCCTGGAGAAATGATTTAGGTAATATGAAATAATTTAGGCAATATGCAATGGTATCTTAGGATTACATTTTCTCACAAAATGAAAGCTGCACGGTTTCCCTTTCCTTAGACTTGTGTGCGGGACAGAGCCGTTCTTTCCATCTTGGCTGTTCGGAACATCAGCAGAGAAGAGGCCCAGAAGGCTGTGGATGACGTTTTTGAATCTTGTTTCAATGACCGTGAGCCTTTTGGCAGGATCCCACATACTAAGATGTATGCCCAGTATGCTCACAGGGACTTTCAGAACCGTCATCGCTATTACTCAAACATATGAAGATTTGTATCCCTGAGCCTCAGGACCAGGAGGGAAAGCACAAATGTATACAATGTAAATAATCAGTTAGACACTGCCATAAAGTTCAGGAGGTGAAAGTTCTCAGACATAGAATGTATACAATGTAAATGTTCTCAGACACAATGTATGCAATGTAAATGTTCTCAGACACAGAATGTTTACAATGTAAATGTTCTTAGTACAGAATGTATACAATGTAAATGTCCTCAGGTTAAAAACTGTATACAATGTAACTGATTGGTTAGGCACAGTGGATCCAGAATGTATCCAGTGTGATTGATGGGTTAGATACCATGGATCCAGAATGTATACAATGTAACTGATTGGTTAGGCATGAGATCCAGAATGTATACAATGTAAAAAGTACAGAAGGTGTTGGTTTTAATCATTTGACTACAAAAAAAGTAAATATAGCAAAAAAGGAACTCCTTAAACTGCAAGGCAAAAATTGGACCTTTATAGCTAGTCATTTAGTAAATAAGGTAAATGAGTGACATTCTTGTATTTTCCACAGTATACTTATCATTTTAATGCTTTAGTTTTATAATTTATAATTTTAATATGTGAGATTATTTGAAATTTGACTATGAAATCTGAAGCATGCACCTGTGCGTCAGTGGGGGGGGAGAGAAAAGTTGGTATTTATTTACAATGAGACGATCACATTATAGGACATTTGTGAGGTGTTGTCATGATTAAGATGCAAAGAATGAAAGTTGGGAATAATTCATTCAAGGTCAGTGTCATTTTCTTTCAGTTAATTGTGTGTGTGTTGGGGACTTTATGATTTAATTTCCTTAGGAGAGTCTTATAATTACTTACCTTTAGATTTTATTTTTTATTTTATGTATATGGTGTTCTGTCTGTATGTCTGTCTATTATGTGCTTTCCTGGTACCCGAGGAGGCCAGAAGAGAGCCTTGGATCCTCTAGAACTGGATTTATAGATGATTATGATCCATTGTGTGGATGCTGGGAATCAAACTCAGGTCCTTTGGAAGAGCAACCAGTGGTTTTAGCTGCTCAGCCATCTCTCCAGTCCCCCTTATTAGATTTTTTCTTTTTTTAAATTAAGGCACTATATCCAAGCTATAATGCAATTTACTTTAATTTTTATATATTTATAACATTTTTCATGTAATAATTTTCAAATATTTTGTCAGTCCACATATCTGAATTGTAGATACAGGAAATCCAGCCAGTGTGGCAGTGCCTATAATGATAGCACATAGGAGGTGGAGGTGGGGGCATGGGGATTAAAAGGCCAGTGTTGGCTATACAGTGAGAGTGAGTTCTAGACTAGCCTGGGCTACATGAGACTTTGTCTCAAAGGGAAAGTGAGAATATTGTCCTCTCAGCCACGCTGCCACTGTAGGTGTAGACGGGAATGGCTGTGGATCCGTGCATGAGCCTGAGGAGAGATTTTCCCACTAAATATTAGTGTACAAAGTAATGGGCTTCGTAATGACGTTTTCATTTAATTGTATTATATGCTTTGACCATATTCAGCCCCATAACATAAATAAATGATTTATTTCTCTTCCTACTTAGCACTCACTCTCTTAGCTCTCTCTCTCTCTCTCTCTCTCTCTCTCTCTCTCTCTCTCTCTCTCTCTCTCTCTCTCACACACACTTTTTAGGTTCCACATGTGACAGGAAACACATATTTATGGATCTGACTTAGCTGGTTTAATTTGATGCTTCTCCAGCATCTACCCATTTTTAGCAAGTGATAGCATTTCACCCTCTGTGGCTGTTACATTGCCTATAGTGCACCTACACTATTCTTTAACCCTTTTCCTGTGGTGGCAGGCTGCTGTGAACAGCTGCAGTGAGCATGTGTGTAGTGTGATGGCAGCTCTGTTGGGCGTGCATATGCCCCGGGGTGGGGTTCTAGTCTTAGTTTTTGTGGAACCCCCATACTGGTTTCCATAGTGGCTACACTAGTTCATACTGGTACCAGTGTCTAAGGGATGCCCCATTTGCACTCTCTAGTGTTTGATTGTAAAGATGTAGTTTAAGTTATGTGCATTTGTCTGGAGCTGGTGTTATAGGTGTGGGAACCGCCTCACATGGGTGCTGGGAACTGAACTTGGGGCCTCTGCAGGAGCCATGCATGTTCTTAACACCTCAGCCATGTCTCTAGCCCATTAAAAATTCTTCTGTATATTGTATATCACATGTGTGTGTGTGTGTTTTTTTTTTTTTTTTTTTTTTGTGGAAGTCAGGAGAGGGCATCACATCCCCTGGAACTGGAGTTAGAGATGGTTGTGAACTTCCACATGGTGCTGGGAATCGAACCCCAGACCTCTGTAAGAGCAGCCAGTGCTCTTCACTGCTGAGACAGCTCTCCATTCTGACTGGAGTGAAATGGGATCTCAAGTGGTACTGACTTGTGTTTCCCTGATGCTTAAGGATGTTCAGAGATCTGCCTGCCTCTGCCCTCCAAGTGCTGGGATTAAAGGCGTGCACCACCACTGCCCAGCTCATAGCAATCTCTTAACCGTAACCCCTGTAAAAATAAAAGCCAGATCACACACTTCCAATATAATGCCATGGTATATATATTACTATTCCAAAAGGGAGGAAAAGGAGCATAGTGAGGGAATACGCTGGCACGTAGCTCATGGCACGTTACCCCATTTTCTACACACCCTGATTCCTCTGCATCTGGCTGGGGACTGAATTCACCCTTGTTCCCACCTTTGTCTGTGAAAATCCTGTCTAGCTGTAGGTCATCAGCTCTTTCTTAAAACAATGAGACTAATTGTTCTACAGCAGGAGCTGATGGCCGAGGAGGCTGGATTAACAGCTCCTTTGCCATCACTGATAAATGAAATAGGAGCTTAAGGCAAGAATATTACACTATCAGTTCTTATGACTGTTTCTGGGGACTTCCAGCATGATGTGACACGTACCACTTTTGGAAACTCATTCCTCTGAAATATCGTTGGAAGCTGTTGGAAGATTCATGGAGCGTACATCCTCATTACAATGTTAACATATGAGTCAAATTGATAGGTTTTGAACCTGAAAGATCAAATAGTTCATTTAATCATATTAACCAAATTGGCTTTTAAACCAGCGGAATTATTTGTGGTGCTTAAGAAGTCATTATTCTCCAGCCGAGTGGATAAATGGGTCACCTTGGGATTTGCAGCTGGAGTTTTCTTTTATGACAGAGTACTGGGAACCGAGTCATTTGTCCCAAAGAGAGTCAGCAAAGGTTCACTAGACCTGTCTTGATTAATTTCCCAAAACCACATGAGGAGATTTGCCAAGTACATTTCCAGGGGTTGGGTTGATCAGCCCCACATGGTTGCAGAGTCTTCACAGGTTGCTACCTGGAGGTCGACTGATCAAAATGGTTAAGAAATGCATGACTGAAAAAATGATCTGTGAACCGACTTCTAATATGACTTCAGTTTAGGTGGGTTAGATGGCTGCGTCTTTGAGATGCAGGATATAGAATTCTCTCATGCAAATCCTGGCACCACTTCTGAAGGAGCAGTCACAAACTCTCTCTTTTGCTAGTAGAAGAGAGACAGAAAACATCACAGCAACTGAACATAACATGGACTTCTTGGAGAACAATCTAGGTTTTCTGTCCTTTCTGTTTCTATCATGCATTTCTACATACTACTAGTATAGTATGACAGTAATGTGGTTTCGATATTAATTTTCAGGCCACAGAACAACAAATTACCTTTTTTTTCCCTATTGTTCAAGTGGAACCCTTGCCCCAACAGTGTCTCCATATCAACTGGCAGCTGGTTAGAGTACTCAAATCCTACTAAGTCAGCATTTGCACACACACACACACACACACACACACACACACACACACACACACACACAGACATCAGCAACGAGAAGCATTCCTTGAAGGACTTTGATAGCCCTGAGAGAGTGTGTTCCCTTCCTGGCTGCATATCCTGCCCCCCCCCTTTAAGTGCAGGATTCCTGCAGATGCCTCAGGGATCTTAAGTAAATGTTTAAAAGATGGGCTGGGCATCCTAGAGTTTTAAGGCTCCCTCCCACATGTGATTTAGGGGTAAGTCTTGAAGGGCGCTGCTTGGGGAGGGGTACACCTCCACTCTTTAAACTTTTTTTTTGTTGTTGTTGTTTTGAGACAGGGTTTCTCTGTATTGTTTTGGATCCTGTCCTAGAACTAGTTCTGTAGACCAGGCTGGCCTCGAACTCACAGAGATCCATCTGCCTCTGCCTCCCTAGTACTGGGATTAAAGGCGTATGACACCAATGCCGGCTTCTCTTTAAACTTTTATATGGTTTTATACAATCCCTTTGTTGCATAAAGAAAGCAGAGAGTTCAGGACTGTTCTTACCCATTCATTAAATAAGTTTAAGAACAGATGTGTCTAATATGCCTGTCTGACCTTCTTAATTCAGTTTTTACTCTTGGATCTTGATATCTCACAAAACATGAGGGAATAAATAGAAAACAAAGGGAGACAATGCTTTGTTTTCATTCTTTATTAAGATGAGCTAAATACTCTGATTATCATAAGAGAAGATACTTTTTATTATGAAATTCAGAGGATACATGAAGAAATAAACTTATCTGACAAAGATAGAGAAAAGCCAGTAAAATTGGAATTTCAGATAAAATATACCCTTTTTATTCAATACCATAGTTTTTTTTTTTTTTTAACTAGACTGAGGGGGTTTTCTCTAATGCAGGCTGGACTTACCTGCGTAGACCAGGTTGCTCTCAAGCCGGAAATTTCCTGCCTCATAGTCCCAAGTAGCTGGACACATACCCCTCACTGAACCTCAATAGACTTTCCTCTTTTGGACAGGTCTCTTTGTGCAGCCTTTACTATCCTAGAACTCCCTATGTAGACCAAGCTTGTCTTGAACCCAGAGATCCTTTTCCCTTTGTCTCCTGAGTGCTGGGATTAAAGGTGTGTGCTAGCAGGCTTTGCAACTTTGTATTTATTTTAAAAAAGATTTATTCACTTTACATTGTGCGTTTGCCTGAGTGTATATATGTACACCATATGTAGGCATTGCCCACAAAGGCCAGAAGAGGCCATCAGCTCTCCCCCTAGAACTAGAGTTACAGAGAGTTGTGAGCCTCCATGTGGATTCTGGGTGCTGAACCTTCGTCCCGTGCGAGGGCAGCAGCTCGAGCTCTGAACTGTTCTGCCGCCTCTTCAGCCCCGATTTTGTATCTTTAATATTAAGTTGTTTTTTTTATTACAAGTAGGTCCTATGAAAACACATGGGGCATGTTTATAAATGCTAAATACGACAACTCCAAGAAACAAGCCATGTGAAATTAAGACTAAAAAGTGTACGTGATGAATAAAATTTCAACCTGTCATGTGCTATCAGGATACCCGCATAAACCGAATTTTACGGGACGTTTTCTTCCTTTGTTTTTCTAAGGAGGCTGGATTCCGGCCACACGGGACCACGGTCACGTCCTGAAACTCACAAGCACCGTCCTGCCTCTGCCTCCCAAGGTGCTAGAGTCCTGTGCCACCGCACCCAGCCAGGACAGTTTATAAAGAATAGTGTATACTCCATGATCTCAGCCCAGCAAGAAATCTCCGAGTGGTTTTGGATGAGGGTGAAACACAGAACAAGTTTATACCTTCTGGTTGCCGTTTGTACCTCCAGGAGGGGAAAAAAAGCCCGCAATGGGTCGCCAAGGAGAACGCGCTGTTGGAACCGCCATCGACCAGCAGAGGGCGCAAGCGCACCACGGATGAGCTTCCAGTCACACCCGACCGGGTCATTTTCTCAATACGCTGCATGCAGCTCGGATTTTATTTAAATATTTATTTGAATCAACTTTGGCATGCAGCGATGCAAAAACAGATTAGAAACTAAATGCAGGTCTAGTGTATTCTCCCGCGTTTGCATTTCCCTAAATGATATATTGCTTTTGCTTAAGCTCCTTGGTTTACAAAGTCCTTCAGGCAACTGGCGGTCCTGTGTTTCCGGTTTATGCATAAATCCTGGCTCTCCACCCCCATCCCAACCTCCCGGATCGATCTTGGGCTGTGTGAGAGAGGCAGGGAAGGGTGGGGATTTATCCAGGTAAGGGAGGAAAGTCTCAGACAGGGTGTGCTCATTTGGCTCCCGAACCACAGCAGGGGTCAAACGTGACAGTTCTGTTCCCAGGTGTCTGAGAGCAGTGAGAGTCGGGATGATTTAACTTTTCCCCAGGTGCCGAATGATGCTTTCACGGACAGAGAGGCTTTCGTGTTGGCTTTCTTAGTGCAAGCCTTGGCATTTTACAGGCATCCGAGAGCCGGGGAAGAGTGAGGGCGAGTTCCTAGAAATGCATTTGCGGATGTTTTTGTCTTTGTGCAAACAGCATAGAGTGTACCCACACAGCCTCCGCCGCACAGCCTGCGTCACACCCAGGGCTGTGGCTCCTAAGCCACAAACTCGTACAGCATATTGTGGGTTTAATTCTTTACCCCGTTGTAACACAGTGCTAAGTGCATATGAAAACAATTCTAAATACAGCAAAGGTACGCCAGATATGGGATTTAAAATTTGTAGTGATTTTTGAAATGACAATATAATTACGCCTTTCCTTCCCTTCCTTTCCCTCCCTCCAGCCCCCTTCCGGTGTTCCTACCCCCTTGCTATCTCTCAGCATTTTCTTTGATTGCTGTTACATAATACACATGTGCACATGTGTGAATTCCTAAATACATAGTCCTGTCTGCTCAGTCCATACAATGTGATGTGTGTGCTGTAGGTATGTGATTTCAGGGCTGATCACTTGGCACTGGAAGGCGGGTCCTGAGGATTTTCCTGGGGGAAGACCATTCGTTCAGCTCCCAGAATTCCTTAGTTGCCAGTAGCTCTTTTGTCTGGGGTTGAGGCCCTGTGGGCCTTCCTCCTTGCAGACTAGTATGTCCACTGCTGCGGTCCTTGCCAGGTCTTGTTTAGGCAGCCATGTCGTTGAGGCTCTGTGGGCGTAAGCTCTCTGACATTTCTGGGAGACGCGATCTCTTTGGAAACGTCTGCTCCTATGGCGTTCACACTCTCCCGTCTCATCTTCTGCAATGATCCCCAGGCTTAGGTGCAGCGATTGCCTTGTAGACGTACCTACCAGTTGGAACCCACACGGTGGGTTGTTCTCTGCACCTTGATTGGCTTTGGTTTTGGGTAGTGGTTTCCATCCGTTGCAGAGAGGTTTCTCTGATGAGGGTGAGCGCTGAGTTTGTCCCAGCATCTAAGAATAAGGACTTTCTCAGTTCTGCAGAATCCGATGGAGTCATCTTCTATTGCGGTTTAATAAGGGTCAGGATAAACAAATAGAACGAAAGATGTTTATTCAGGGAGAAACAACTCACAACACAGACAGATGAACACAGCAGTTGGAACCGGATGCTCCTTTCTCCGAGAACGGCCAGAAAGAGAGCATTCCAGCCTCCACTCAGACCTAGTTCCATGGGTCACTTCTGCCCCTGGCTCCACCCCTCAATGGGTGTGGCCAGTGCCACAGAAGCAGACAAAGTGAATATCCCACGACAATCTTCCTGCTTTTTTCTTTTGCTTTTGTTTTCTTTTTTTTGAGACTTGTGGATCTATGCTACATTTTCTTTAGTGATCTGTCGATGGGTGTCTAGGTTGATCCTATAGCTCGGCTGTTGTGCATAGCAGCTCAATACAAACGTCTGTACAAGAGTCTATGCTGACTCAGATTCCACTGGCCACTGAGGAAAAGAAACCTCCGCACCTTAGCGTGGAAGGCACCAGCAGCAGGCTGGCTGCATCCCATGGCAGCTCTGCCATGGATGAGCTCCCATTGGTTTTGTCTCTTCCCTTTGTTTTTAATAGAACAGCCATCAGCATTGCAAAGCATATACCTTCTGTGGGACGCCTTTTGAGGAAGGTTGGTCTAATGAGTAAAGGTGTGGTTAACGTTCTTCGTAGGAGTTCAGAAGAGGCCATTGGATCATCGTGATTAGAGAATGTGTATTTGGCCCCTTGGTAGGTGTCAGCATAGGACCTAGAGATGCGAGATAGGTTCCGTTTCAGAGAGGAGTCTTCAATTTAAATGAGGAGGAGGCTTGAGTGGGAGCAGGGCTGTGCTTTGAATGGCTCCAGTTCCTGTGATGTGGTTTCAGCATTTTAAAGAATAAGATGGCGATAACTGGAGGGACCTCTGAGTTGGCTCAAGAGACCCCAAGACCAAGTTCTCAGCACAAAGGAGATGAATTTGCTCCAAAGCGACAGAGGGCTAAGGGACAAAGACAGGAGATACAGGGAGAGGGAGAAGGGGGAGGGAACAAGGGAGAGGGAAGGGGAGAGCAAGGGGCAAGGGAGAGGAGGAAGGGGTTTTGTCAGGGGAAGAAATGGGGGACAGGACAAAGGGTCACCTCTGGACAGAGATGAGACGATGTGGGCCATAGGGAAATGGCAATTTATAAAGGTAAAAGGGGAAACCCGTGTTAGGATGAGGTGTTTAATTGGATATGTTAATTAGGTGAGCCGAAGGTGGATTTTGATTGCCGGACTTCAATACCATGGTAGCGAGCCTCAGGAGGAGGGATCGGCCAAATAAGGGAATGGACCTTTGGGGCTAGCTTCAGCAATCTGACAGTTTCCAGCAAGGCAGAGGGAGTGGGGAGAAGGGGAGGCCTGACAGAAACCTGTTTGCCAGGCCTGGGCTGGCTGGAGTCAGAGGCGGACAGCAGAGTTCCCACTGACTTCCTAGGATGGCATTCTGATGTGCACCCCTGTGGGACCAACTAGTATTTTCTTTCATTAAGTCAGCATCGCTCAGCTGCTGTGGGGAAAGGAGATTCAAACGCTGGGTTTGAATAAAGAGCCAACACCCTAGGAAACGGAGTTTCCAGGATTTCACAAAGCTGCATGTGGACACACACACGTTTCCATCATTATCAGAACATCATGTCCTCCCATCATTTGTCAGCGAAAGCAGATGAGGGCTGTGGACATTCTCTTAGAAACAATGATCACTTATTGTTATTTCGCGTGTATGAACATTCATGCGGAGATCAGAAGACACGTTTTTCAGGTTGTCCATCTTTCTGTAGGTTTCAGGGATTAAACTTGGGTTATTAGGCTTGCATGATGAATTCCAATTCGGTACTGGCTGAGGGGTTGTGCCAGCCCAGTGTGCTCATATTCTTGTCAGAAGATTGGTCAAAGGGTTTTGAGTTTAAAGAATAGACAGGTGTGGTCATTTCCTAGCAATATTGATGGCTGGCAAGTTACCACTTGCCAGAAGTCTCTAGCTTTTTGGTCTGGCTAGCCTCATGCTAACTTGATATGCAAATTAGAGTTATCTGAAAGGAGGGGACCTCAGTTGAGGAAATGCCTTTATAAGATCCAGCTATAGGGTATTTTTTAAATTAGTGATTGGCAGGGGAGGGCCCAGGCCATTATGATGGTTCTATTCCTGGGCTGGTGGTCGTGGGTTCTATAGGAAGTCAGCCTTAGCAGGCTGGAGAGATGGCTCAGTGGTTCAGAGCACTGCCTGCTCTTCAGAGGTCCTGAGTTCAATTCCCAGCAACCACATGGTGGCTCATAGCCATCTGTATTGGACATGATGCCCTCTTGTGGCTTTCAGGGATACAGGTAAAGCACTCATACTTTTTCTTCCTTTTTTTTTTTGTTGTTTTTTTGAAAAAAGCAGGCTGAGCAAGTCAGGGGAGCAAGCAGCGAGCGGCCTCCTCTGTGGCCTCTGCATCGGCCCCTCCCTCTAGGATCCAGCTCTGTTCGTCTGGGTTCCTGCCCTGACTTCCTTCGATGATGAGCAGTGATGTGGCAGTGTGAGCCAAATAAACCCTTTCCTCCCCAGCTTGCTTTTGGTCATGGTGTGTGTCCACAGCAAGAGACACCCGAATCAACACTCCTTTTTTCTCTAGAGCTGTGATGATTTTCATCGCATTCTCGTACCTTTTCTCCAAGAATTTTTTTTTGGACAGTAGCTTGCAGGCTGCTTCGAGCCTGCAGTCTTCCTGCCGCATTGTCTCTAGCACAGTTCTAGTATTACAGGTGCAAGGACTCTTCGCAAACCCTTACCAAGCAATGTAGGAAGTTACTGTCAACTGTGTGTGGGGTGAAATTCGTAGTTACGCCATTGGTAGAAAAGCTAGAAAGGAAGCGTTCAGCTTCGATTGGATATTCAAAAGGACTTGTCCAAAGCGGTGGGCAATCTTCCAGATGACTCCATCTTGAGGCAAGTTTTCCTCAGGGAAACAGTGATGTAACAACAGCCTAAGGGACTTCCCTTCGAGGCCGACCAGCCCATCACTCCCTTTGAAGTAGGGTTGGTGTGTGAGGGGGTTCTGGAGACAGCCTTGTCTCTGAGAGTATGACACACATCACCATCTCCTCACCTTCATCTCGCCCTTGCTTCTGTCTGTCATGGCAGGCATTCTCATCCGGCGATGCCCCCAGGCCTTGTTTATTCAGGTCACAAATAACTGAGCAGTACAGAAATAATAGGAAAAGGATGGCAAATTGTGCTTCTCCACTCAAGACGATGATGACTTACCTGGGACTTCCCAGAAGCCAATTTCAGCATAACGATTTACCCCAGAACCCAACGAAAGGAGGTCATCTTCCCACATAATGCAGTTACGATTAAGAAATATTATTTTATCTTTGCCAAAGCTGATAACACCTAATCCTTAATCCTCCTTATGAGATTTGCTTTAATATCTAAAAGTAGGGGAGGTTTCTACAAGTGAGCTTGCTACGAAACCAGAAACTCACTGGAAACTGCCGAGCATGTCCATACGGGAATTTTCTATGAAATCGGAACTGGGTCGTGACATCTCTTTTGGATTGTATTCCAAGAGGATAGGTCATACATTTCACTGTATAAACAG
The DNA here is from genome assembly GCA_030556225.1 of Cricetiscus sungorus. Lineage (NCBI taxonomy): Eukaryota > Metazoa > Chordata > Mammalia > Rodentia > Cricetidae > Cricetiscus > Cricetiscus sungorus. Next base: position 2,437,254 of record JANBXA010000616.1, read on the forward strand.
GATAATTCATGTCCTGGCCCAATTGTTAGCACTATTCTGCCTTGGTGTCTTTGCATTTTAAATAAGCACACTGCTGTTTATCTAGTTAAGTTTTTTTTTGTTTTTTGTTTTTTTTTTTTTTTGAGACAGGGTCTTATTATGTAGCTTTGGCTGGCTTGGAAATCACTGTGTAGACCAGGCTGGCTTTCAAAGTACAGAGATCTGCCTGCTTCTGCCTCCTGAGTGCTGGGATTAAAGGCATGTGCCACGATACTGGGTTTATATTTTGAATAAACATACAGCCCTGGAAGAAACCAGTTAACTCATCATTTTAGTTTTGTTTCTCACATTAAAGCGTGGGGAATGTGAGATTAAGAAATTGGGAGAGCCAGACAAAGGAATGGATCCCATGAGTCACTGGAGACACTGCTCCGGGGCCACTCACCAGCACAGGGTTGATGGGGTCTTGTTGGGGTGGCTTGGGCAGCTGGACATCTATGGCCACTTGCTTACGACAGAGGCCAATGTCTGCAGCACCGATAACCCCAGTCACCGCAGGAAATCATCCACAGACTCAGCCGACACAAAACTCTAACGTGTGAGTGGCTTCCACAGACCTCCCCTGAGCATCGTGCAAAGCAGAGGCGCTCTGATGAGCCGGATGGATGAAGTCTCCGCCCTCCTGGAGCTTGCTTTCTAGTGGGAATAAAAACAATGGATAAGTGAACAGGGAGTCTGTGAGGACTCCAGAGGGCAGGGCAACCGGTGGGAGCAGAGCGGCTGATGAGGAGGTGAGGGAGAGCAGCACCCGCCCGCGGTATTGGAGGCACCTGCCAAGGCCCTGGGGCGGGAACCAGCTTAGCTGAGGGAAGCAGTAAAGGGGCTGTCGTGAGCCAGGAGGAGGGGCGCAGAGGTGGGCAAGGGCTGGCTCGGGCCGGGATGTAAGGTCCCAAGGAGGCGGTCAGATGTTAGTCTAGTAGAGGCCGGGAGAACAATTCTAGGGGCGAGAATGGAAGCAGGAAGATCTCCTGGGCTACTTCAGGTGGTCTTGTAAGCCCAGCGCCTTTGCGCGAGAGTGGAAAATAGTAGAAACAGGAAGAAAGTGTTGATTTTAAAATGTCTTTTGGAGTAAGAAAGGGATTCACTGATGGGATGGATATAAATCGGGTTAGAGTAAACACAATTTTATTTCTTTGAGACAGGATATTGTTGAAATTTTAAAAAAGCGCTGTGCAAGAGAAGGACACCATGTAATAGAGCTTGGGTAGAGGGTTTTGTTTTTTTTTTTTTTTTTTTAATTGGGGGAAAGTGAATGGGGAAACGGGAAAGGGAGACAGGCCTCTGGGGACAGGAGTGGAAGAAGAGAAGAGAGAGGGAAAGGGAGGAGAAGGAGGGGGAGAGGGAAAGGGAGGAGGGGGAGAGGGAGAGGGAGGAGAGGATGGGAGGCGGGCAGGGCGCTCTTAAAAGGGAACACAGTGAACGTGCACAGGCGGTGCTCTTAGTGGGGGCGCGTGCAGTCAGAGCCCCGAGGGCAGGCCAGGGCAGATGCCCGAATACTAACAGATATCATTCCAGAGGCTAGGTTAGCCTAAAACTCACTACACAGCCCAGGCCGGCCCTGAATTTGTGCAGCCCTCCTGCCCCGGCTGTTGGGATTGCCGGAGTAAACTGGCAAGCCCAAGAACTGTCCCGAGGAATCTACGGAAAGGGTGAGAGAGAGGTGTAGAGAACGGAAGTTCTGAGCTCAGCCTGAGTGCCGTTGCTTTCAGATGCCCACTAGATGTGAGAACTGGTCCCTGGTAAGTCGGAGCTGGAGGCAAAACTGTGAGCTTTGCTCGTTTGCACCTGGGTGATGTTGAAGACCAGGAGCTGAACCAGCTGTCCAGGGACAGCACACAGATCCCAGGGCAGGTGACCCTAAACCGTGTTCCAGTGCAGAGACTGGCAAGAGGGGCAGGAGCCCCCACAGTGCCGAAGAGGAAGGAGCCGACAGTTAGGGCAAGAGGAGAGCAAGCGTGGCACCATGGAAACGAAGCCAGAACTGTCCGGAGGGAAGTGTTGGCCATGGCCAAGAGGTTCATCAGGAGGCGAACAGAGGCCGTTAAGGACGCTCGTGTGTCCTTGAGAAGACAGAGGACCCCGCCTGGGGTAACTAAGGTGACAAAAACGATGCTTTCGTTTTCAGAGTACACTGTTGTCACAGCAACAAAACCAGCGCTAAGTAGAACTTCATTTTTGCAGCTACACTTAACTTCTGGGAGCGCCTGCGCTACCATGGAAACCAAGCACTATTCCACGGAATAATATTATCTTTAGCTTCAAGGGTACCCAGGGGTCAGACACCGAAGAGCATCCCGGGGGGATGTGTTGTGTCTGGCTGCCTTTGGTCAGTGAGAAGAAAAGTGTTTCACAGTCAAAGTCAAGCAGAGACCTAGCCGTGAGCGGACGGGTGGTACTGAAGGCAGGCTTGGAGAGTGGGGACACACGGGGAGTGGGGTGCGGTGCGGGGAGTGTGGTAGGCAGAGCTCCGGGTTTCCGGGTTTGCGGGTTTCCCTGAGTAAGGCCTGAGCCGCTGCAGCCCATAATCAGCTGGTGCTCAGCTGCTTCTGATTGGCTGACACTCAACTCTCTCCTCGCCTGTTAGGTTTGAATGTCCTGGTTTGTTTATACACTGAGTTTGGTAGCTTTGAGTTTCTGACTTCTTATTTAATTTGCCAGGCTGCTTTGGGACCATCCGGGGATTTATGGTACCAAGATGTGTGTGTGTGTGTGTGTGTGTGTGTGTGTGTGTGTGTGTGCGTGTGCATGCACGTGTGTGCGCTCGCGCGTTCGTGTGCTTCAGCACGTGCGTGTGCATGTGTGTGTTCACAGGATCGAACTCGTGTCCTACAAACACTTTGCTGACTGAGCTCTCTCTCTCTCCAGTCTATGCCAGAATGTTTTCAATGAGCTTTTAGCTCTCCTCCTCCTCACCCTCTCCTTTGTGAGGAGCCTGAGCTCTGAGTCAATCCACAAAGGTTCATTTTCTTTCTCTTTGTAACAGAACATTTTTTTTTGTTATGTTTTCACGCTTGCTTGTGCACACTCACAGAGGCCTGTGACTGGTTGTGAGCTGCCAGTTGTGAGCATTGGGAACCAAGCCTGGGTCCCCTGCAAGAGTAGCAAGTGCCCTTAACTTCTGAGCCGCCTCTCAAGCCTTCGTGGTTCAAGATGTAACCCAGCTTGGACTGAAAAAGTGATGTCAGAGATTAATGGCGCGATTAGAATTAATTAGAAACTTACAACTAGAAGCTTGTTGAAAAACAATGACTTTTATGATTGAACCGTATCCTTCATTTGCTCGTCAAGACTTGTGTAGAGTTGTCCTGGTGTTTAGGACTGATGGGAGGAGTGAGCGCCTTGGTCAAAAATTCTTTCCCTGATACCTGTCACTTCTCACACCCAATAGTTTTTTCTGAGCCACATCCATTTTTTAAAAAATTATTATTCTCTCACATACACACACATTTCAGTTTACGTATTGCCAAGGAGCCCCTGTAAAGTGCAGGCTGGTGCACTTCCTGGCCAGGGGCAGGAAGGAGCAGAGGAACAGGCTTTGGTGAGCCGAAGGTGTGGGTGCACACAGAGCTGCATGATGTTTGGCCCATCCTCATTTTTGTTTGTTTTTTGAGACAGGGTCTCTCTGTGTAGCCCTAGCTGTCCTAGAACTCACTCTGTAGACCAGGCTGGTTTCGAACTCACAGAGATCCACCTGCCTCTGCCTCCCAAGTGCTGGGACTAAAGGTGTGCACCACCACCACCCGGCTGGTCCTACTCTTAGAATTTCTCCAGTCCTGGTCCTCCAGACTGCATTTAGACAGCAGGAAGAGCTTTTTGGATGAACTGGGGTCACTAAGTCATTCTTTTATAATGAGTTTTTATTTCTGAGGCAGTGTGTATGGACCCAGAGGCATTTTACTCCGGTAGATTTTTATCTTGTTTTAAAATAAATAGAGAGGGACATATGATTTTTTTTATCAAATTATTGATCTTAAACAAAGCTCATGGTAGCAGAAATGTTTCTTTTTTCCAATAATGCTTTATTATCAGCATTTTCTTAATATCCTAAAAACCAGTTATAGCTCTCCTGATTTTTTATGAAGTAGAAAACTATCTGTTTTGGATCTGAACTGCTATCTTTGGGGAAACGTGATTCTCTGTTCATAGAAGTTGAGTGATTTAGTGACTATGAACCTAATTCTTACAATATTTTAGTACTTCTTCTGGTCAGATTTTCAAACCGTCGACATACTCAGGCTCCCTGTGTATTAGGATGGATTTCACAGTGACTGTTCTGGGATTTGCCATTTGCTTGGTCACAGTAAAGTATGAAACTCAGCTACTGGAAATGTGGGTGGGCGATGCTGGGGGAAACCCACTTTCCTCCGAGGTCACTGTTTTACGTGGGGACGGACATCTGCTGAACACCTTCCTCGGAAGACCACCATCCTGTTAGAAACAGTGGTTCTCAACCTCCACACCGATGTAACGATTAGAAACAGTTCCTCATGTTGTGGACCCCCAACCTTAAATTATTTTTGTTGCTACTTCATAACTGTAACATAACTGCCACTGTGATGGTAATATGTGTTTTTCTGGTGGTCTTAGGGGACTCACGTAAAGGAGGTCGTGACCTGAGGGTTGGAAACTACTGTTTTAAATGTCTGTAAGGCTTTTTCTTGTTTTTTAAATTGTGGTTAGCAGTGGGCTTTTAAATTTTATTGTACTGTTATTACTATTTTTATTTTGAGGAAACATTTTACTATATGCCCACATTGGCTTTGAACTTGTGATCCTTCTGCCACAGATTTCAGAGTTCTGGGATTAGAAATGTGTATTGCCACATCCATCTCTGGCTTCTGTTTTTTTTGGATAATGATTTGATAACAATTCATGGATTCTTTTGTATTTAAGAAAGAAAAGAACAACATGTAAAGTGTACCGCATTTTCCTTTTTTTTTCTGAAATAGGGTTTCATTGTGTAGCCTTGGCTAGCCTGGAACTCACTATGTATACCATGCTGGCCTCTAACTCATAGAAATCTGCCTGTCTCTGTCTCCCAAGTGTTGGGATTAAAGATGTGAGCCACCACGAGCCTGGCAGATTATCCATTTTTAAGCATACATTGGTGTGTGTGTGTGTGTGTGTGTGTGTGTGTGTGGTGTGTATGCATGTGTGTATATGTATGTGGTGTGTGTGTATATATGTATATATGTGTGGTGTGTGTGTGTGTGTGGTGTATATGCATGTGTGTATATGTATGTGGTGTGTGTGTATATATGTGTGGTGTGTGTGTGTGTGTGTGTGTGGTGTATGTGGTGTGTGGTGTGTGGTGTGTGTGTGTGGTGTGTATGCATGTGTGTATATGTATGTGGTGTGTGTGTGTATATATGTGTGGTGTGTGTGGTGTGGTGTGTGTGTGTGTGTGTGTGTGTGTGAGTGTGTGAGTGTGTGAGTATGGCACGTGTTATACCACTAAGCTCTCAACTTCATTCTTTAGCCTGTGGACACAGTTTTCCTAACCTGCTTGTTTAGGAGACAGCCTTTTCCAATTGAAGTCTTGGTATCCCTGATAGAAATAATTTGATTTTAGCCAGAATTCTGGGATAAGTTGGGGTAGATGACCCTCAAGCCCCGCTCCTCACCATGGAGCTGTTGAGAGTTGATAGCTCTGGAGAGAGGAAGGGGGAGGGAATCATTGTCTTTTGGGGATGTGGGCAGTGGTAGGATCCCATGCTCGGTGGATGGCCCTACAGCCACGCACTCACAGGCAGCACTAACTGGATTTAGTGGGTTATAAAACAAACATGGCCTGAAATTTGGAGGGAGAATGCTAGGGGGGTATGGAGGGATGTGGAGGGGAGGAAATGGGGTGGGTATACTTCATTTTATATACCTGGAGTTATCAAGAATACAGAAAACTAAGAACGACCTCGTGTGGAGTATTTCTGGGTTCATTTCTGACTTAACAGCTACTTCCACTGACTGATCATGGAGGTTTCACCACACTGGGCAGAGTTTTACTTATCCTTTTGATCAGGTGTGTGTGGCTGTGATGGCTAATCTTGTCACCTTGACCTCATCTGGAATGGACTAAAACCCAAGGTTCTGGACACTGCAGGGAGGCTTTTCTTAAATTATCTCAAGTAAGAAGGTCTAAACGTGGCCAACACCTTCTGTGTGTGAGGCATGTGCAGGAACACTGCTTTGTACTGCTTGCCCTTACTCTTCCTGGCAGGTTTGAACACCTGTTTCTGTGGCTGATATTAAATACGTTTTTCAAGATCCCAGTGTAGACTGGAAACCAGCCGGTCTCCGGAATCCTGTAGGATTCTAGCACCAGATGGGAACTTCGGAGACATCCAGACACGAGGACTGCACAGTTACTGCATTTCTATTGTGAGATAGTCATTGTTGGATTGCCTGGGCCACAGGTCAGTTTAATAAGGCCTTTTTTTGGGGAGGGGGCGGGGTTGAGACAGAGTTTCTCTATGTAGCTCTGGCTGACCTGGAACTCACTCTGTAGACCAAGCTGTCTTCAAATACAGAGACCCACCTGCCTCTGCCTCCCCAGTGCTGGGTCTAAAGGTGAGCGCCGCCGCCACCACCACCACCGGCTAATAAATTCTCCTTTAATATGTATATATTCATTCTGTCTGTTCTGCTTATTAGCCTTCCCAGAGTGGCCTGGCTGTTCTGTTGAGGTGAGCTTCCATATTATATTTTAAGATCATAAAAAACCCCCCAGGGGACAGAAGTTCGTGAGTCATACAGGAATGTGTCAAGTATGTATTTATGTACGTATGTTTCACTTACAGAATCCTGTGATGTGCTGCACTGTGCTGAGTTTTCTCAAGCTTGATTTCATTTTTTGCTGTTAGGAACCAATTCGTGTTTTAGTCCATGTGGCCTGTGATGTTTCTTTCTGTTGGGAGTGGTCAACTCTGCGGCCATCAGCAGAGCAAAGGTGTCTCAATGCCACTTGATTTATGGGCTCCGAGACTTTAATTTCACATGCCATAAAATGTTAGCCCTTTGATTTTCTTCCCCCAACTGTTAAAAAACGTGCAAGCCGCACTCACCGTGTGGACTACATGGGAAGAAATGCTCGGCCAGATTCGGCTCATAAACCATGGCCTGCTGACCATAAACTGCATGACGTAGCTGTAACATACATGTAACATACCAATGGCTTCAGTGGAGGGTTGGCTTTTCTAATAATCTGTGACAATCAGATAATGTCCTTCCTTCCTCCCTTCCTTCCTTCCTTCCTTTCTTCCTTCCTTCCTTCCTTCCTTCCTTCCTTCCTTCCTTCCTTTTCTTCCCTCCCTTCCTCCCTCCCTGCTCTTGATGGGTTCATAATGTGTACTAAAACAGTACAGTTTCACATTTTTTGGGTGTATTTTAAATAACACATAAGCCACAAAAGGTTTCCACAATTTTAAGCACATTGTTTTAAAATTTTTGCTGATGGGTGACAAATAATTTACTTTATATTTCACCATAAACTTGCTTTGTTTGGCTTAGTGTTGAATTCTATGGATTTCTCTTGAATGCGCCTTGAGGGGAGAGGCCATGCCTCTGAGTGACAGCAGGTGAATTAATGTGGGTGGGAACTTTGCCACTTGACATGCATTTGAGAGCTAGCTGCATGCAGATAAATAGGAACGTGTGAGCATGTGCATTCTCTCTCTCTCTCTCTCTCTGGGGCAAGAATCTCCCTTCTGAACTCTGCAAGACCCAGAACCGACACAAAGGGGATTTTTCTCTTTCACATACTGAGTGTGGCACATGGCTGATAACTCTGTGAATTTAAATAAAACAATGAAACTCATAAAAATTCATACACATTTCCAGCAGATTACATTTTACGCTGTAATAAAATTCCTTCATAATAGGAATTTTTCGTTTAAATGGGTCTAGGTAGAATATAACCCAAATAATGTCCCTTGAAGTGGCATCTGCATTCAATAGGGGTTTTATCTGTCACAGATATTAGCTTTAGCCTCCCATGTTCTACCATGTTTAAAAATGTGAAACTCCTTACTTAAATAATGGGTAATTAAAACCATTCCGAATGCATCAATTTGCATATGGCCAAGACACTAACACCCACAGGACTGTATGAAAGGACCCCTACCTCCATGAACAGCAAGCAGACGCACATTTGTGTGCTTCCAAAAACCTAAACCACCAGCTATGTCTAACTGCAAGTCATAATCAATGTGTAATTATGTTTTCTGTGAGAAAATTGTGTTCCAAAGTCAAAATGTCACCTTGCTGTCAAACAATTTCACAGATTACCATAAACAGAGCTGGAGAGATTGTGCCATGACTGAAAAGATGTGAGATAAATCCCGTTCATTATCTAAGACAAGGCTCCCATTGCCATTATCCACCTATCACAATGACATCCTTCTGCCATAGCCCTGGACTTCTAACCCAGCCTCCAACACACACACACACACACACACACACACACACTCACACACACACACTCACACACACTCACACACACTCACAAAAGCAGACACACTCACACACAGACACACACACTTATACACACACAGACACACACACTCACACACACACACACACTCACACACTCACACTCACTCACACATACACTCACAAACGCAGACACACTCACACACAGACACACACACTTATACACACACAGCCACACACAGACACACACACACACTCACACACACATAACACACTCACAGACACACACTCACACGCATTCTCACACTCACACTTACACACTCACACACTCACACACACTCACACACACACACACACACAGAGTTACACTCGATCACCACATTCCCCTTTATATAGTCAACCTCTGACTATGTGGGTCATTCCTTCACTAAGATATTCTCCATATAACACAACAGCTTGCAGAAGGGTTAATATTTCTCTTCTTTACATTTATGGTTAAATTAAGAATTACTCCAATACCTGGGCTCATTTTTCTGATTCTGTGCTGGGGTTTTGATTGTTTGGGAGAGAATTTCAGAGCCGCCTTGTTGGAGAAGAGCTATATTTCTTTTCCAGCTAACATTTACTTTAAAAACCAGAAAGACTTTTTGGCCTCATGTCTGGTTTAAAGATATGAAACCCATTAGCAATGTGAAAATATGAACCACAGGATTACGCGGTCTGAAAGTCCGTTTTTGGAAATGAGATTAAGTTTGACAAGACAAAAGTTCTAGCAACTTGCTTGATATGAAGAGAAAGTTAAGAGTGGCTTCCTCCTGGTGTCTGGGAGCGTTAAGATCTCAGACTCAGGCTCTGTTCTCAGTCCTTTAACATGGCATCTCATGCCACTCTTGGAGGCATCCGGAAATGCTGCCTTTTGAGTAAAGGAGTTCACGTTCCTGTAACTCATTATTTGAACATTCTAAGTTGAGGATAGACTTATTACAGCAAGACAGTTTTAAGAGGAAAGGGAACTTCACTTCTAAGAAGTGTCTCTCCTTCCAGAGGATAAGTCTTTGTGAGGCAGCCAGCAGAGACCTAATGTTTGGAGAATCTCTGTTACCCTTTTGATAACATGTCCATTATTGATTTTGTTTTTTTTTTTCTTCTTTGTCTCTTTTAAAGCAACTCTGGAACATTGCTTAGAAATTTTGTGGTAATTAGTAGAATGCTCTACCAGATTTTCACGATGATGTTGAATAAAATCCCTAATAATATCAGAGCAATGAAAATTTTAGCTCTAGGCCATCTTTTGATTACTTTGATTTATTTTGGTTTTCTGAGATATGGCTTCACCATGTATCCCTGGTTAGCCTGGAACTCTTTATAGGCCTGGCTGCCCTCAGGCTCAGAAATCTGCCTGCCACTGTCTACCTGGTTCTGAGTATGTGCCACCGTGCTCAGTTTTATCGATGTTTTTTAAAACTATAGTGGATATCTGTCACCTTTTGCTTTTGACCAGAGAACTTGACAGTCAGACCTCTGACCGAAGCCATGTGCCTGAAAGTGCTTGTCAGCGTGACGAAAAGATCCAAATAGGGTTGGTGAGATGGCTCATCGGGTTAAAGGCCCCTACCTCCAGGGCTGCCATTCCGAGTTCAGTCCTCAGTACTGTATGGTAGGAGGAGAGAGCTGACAGTTGCAAGCTGTTCTCAGATCTCCTCAAGTGTGCCATGGCACACGCACACACGCACACGCACACACAGACATACACATACACACACAGACACACACACACACAGACATACACACACACAGACATACACACACAGAGACATACACACACACAGACATACACACACAGACATACACACACACAGACATATACACACATGCACACACACAGACATACACACACAGACATACACACACACAGACATATACACACATGCACACACACAGACATACACACATACAGACATACACACACACAGACATACACACACACAGACATACACACATACAGACATACACACACACAGACATACACACATACAGACATACACACATACAGACATACACACACAGACATACACACACACACACAGACATATACACACACAGACATACACACACACACGCACACACACAGACATACACACACACACACAGACATATACACACACAGACATACACACACACACGCACACACAAGACATACACACACACAGACATACACACACACAGACATACACACACACACACAGACATATACACACATGCACACACACAGACATACACACATACAGACATACACACACACACAGACATATACACACACGCACACACACACAGACATACACATACACACACACAGACATACACACACACAGACATATACACACACACAGACATATACACACACGCACACACACACAGACATACACATACACACACACAGACATACACACACACAGACATATACACACACACAGACATATACACACATGCATACACACAGACATACACACACACAGACACACACACACAGACATACACACACACACAGACATACACATACACACACACAGACACATACACACACACAGACATACACACATACAGACATACACACATACAGACATACACACACACAGACATACACACACAGACATACACACCTACAGACATACACACATACAGACATACACACACACAGACATACACACACAGACATACACACACACACACAGACATACACACACGCACACACACACGCACACATACACGCACACACACATGCACACACATGCACCAGATAAGACCTGAAGTAGCTGGCACTACTGTTTCTGTAAGTGCCTGGAAGTGCCCAGTGACATTCTCCACTCAGGCCCTGCCTCTGCTAAGCAAGGGTCACCCGTTTCAGCCTTACCGAGCCTGTTGATGTCACATTTTTGTTTCATTTTGAGAGTTACCACGCCCATGCAATCCTTTTCTGTGGACTTGTGTTTCACACTGAAGTCACCTTAACTGGTAAATGACTCATTCTTACACGGGAGGGAATGTGGACCCTATTGTATAGACGGATTATAATAGGACAGGATCAGTTGTCATGTGGGAAATGTGCTTTTAAAAATGCTGAATATTTAACACAGAAATGCCAGCATTTGGTAGTGTATTTCCACCCCAAGAGATTAAAGGTATTTAGGCAAATCAGATCGCAGAGCAGCAAGGATACCAGCTCTGCTCCAGTTATTACGTTGCCATAAATGATGCTTTGTAGGCTGCCTCTGGATTTCCTGTCAGTAATTTCAGAATGACTGATTAGCTAAGAAGGGGCTTATTTATCAAGGAATGAGAGATTCTATGGAGCTTATGTATCAAAGTGGCCTGTCACAGGCTACTTTGCAACCCAGAGAGCTCCTTCATCCTGTAGAAACTAGAACACATTTTGAAAGATGATGAAACAATGGCAGGCTGCTTGCTAATCTTTGACCAGCGGTCAGTAATGGTTAGTTTCAATTATGGACTTGGCAACAGTGTAGAATTACTCGGGAAGGATGGACTGTTTAGATTAGGAGGACCCACTTTGTGGAATATGGGTTGAACCACTCCATGGGTTGGGTCCTCAGATGAAGGAGAAGGCAGGTGAGCCCAGCCCTGCTGTGCATGCTCCTGACTATTGGAAGTGATGGGACAGGTCCTCCCATGCCTGTGGCTGTGACTGGTGACTTTCCTGCCTCGATACACTGTAACTTGAAACTGTGAGCCACATTACTCCTTTCTCCCTCAAAGAGCTTTTGTCTGCTGTCTTATCACAGCAATAGGAGAAGAAATGAGGATAGTAACCTCCCCAACCCCCCACTGAACTGGTGAGGTCCAGGCTACCACAGACCTCATTTTACAAAGGGTGGTTACATTATTTCCCCAAACAAACAACTGGGCAGATCCATTCGGAAGAGTGCATAGTGTGGAACATTCCTTTACACTGTGTGAATATATGTCATTGTGATTGGTTTAATAAAGAAGCTGACTGGCCAATAGCAGGTCAGGATAAGGTTAGGCTGGAAAACCAGGCTAAGGGCACTGAGAGGAAGAAGGGTGGTGCCAGGGGAGTGGACAGCAAGACACAGAGGGGAAACAGGAGGTGGAGACGGGAGAGAGACATCAGCGTGTGTCAGAATGTAGATGACCAGAAATGGGTTAATTTACATTGTGAGAGCTAGTTATTGACTGAATATTTATAATTGATATTGAGTCTGTGTGTCGGTTATTTGGGAGCTGGCAGGTGGGGAAGAAAAGTCCCCCTACAGTATGAATTTAGGAATATAATGGAAGAAACTTGAGTATAAATCGTCTGTTAGAAGGCGGGAAATAACAGTGAGTGGTATTACTAAAGCAAGACTAATGATCAGCCATGAATGTAGCTGCTTATTCTACTGGGTATATTTTAGCCCTGTCCGTATTTCTTCACCAGGTCACCTCCAGATGAGCCAAACCGGATGCTCTTGGGGTGGGATCCACTGATGCAGATGATTCTGGTCTACAGGCAAGGCTGGGAAGCCCCAGTCCACTGCACTACCTCCCTGGGGTAATATACCTCCTGATATATCTAGACTTTTCCGCTAGACAGCATCCTTCCAGCCGTAACCTGAGTGCAATAGACAGAGTAAATGCTCGATTGTTTTTCCTTATCAGACTTGTAGAATAATGAGGTCTGGGGATAAGTTGACAAGCTTCCAGAATCCCTGGATGTAACCCTGGAAACTCTCTGTACTTTATGATGGACAATAAGAGGATTTTTTTTTTGTTTTTTTTTTTTTTTGAGATACAGTGACATTGTGTTGTCTGTGGGTAAAAGGATGAGATGGCATATTCAGTGAGCCATTTCCAGCTGCTCAGGGGCTTGCTGACTCTTTCCTTCTAGTGGCTTCTGAGGTTTCCTTGGCGGTGGTGGCTCCATAGACAATTGCCAGATGTTTGCTATGCACCAGGACCTATGCCTGGGGACAATTCTCATCCTGCCCTCACCGACAAAGTGTCATCATCACTTCTGTGGTTGACGCCTTCCTGAAAGTGCTGGCACATCAGACGTTGCTGCCACGTGCTATGCTTTCAGACCCTATGATCCCCAGTGATCCCCAATGGTCCCCAGTGATCCCCAGTGGTCCCCAGTAATCATCAGTGATCCCCAGTGACCCCCAATGGTCCCCAGTGATCCCCAGTGGTTCCACGATGCCAGTGTAGAGCTGGGTACAGTGCAGATCCTGGAGTATTCTTCCTTTCCTTGTCTAAGTTGCTACAGGTTGTCTCTGGGTTCTGGAAAGGCATCCCCTTAGGATGAAGTATTATTAATCTTTAGGGAAAACATCATTTACCTTTTGAGTTTATGTGGCAATATCTTGCTTGTACAAACAAAGCATGTCTGAGGGTCAGAGACTAGAACATGCTACCAGCTGACCATAGAGGTCTGGAGGTCTGTACGTCTGTACAGACAGACAGGAAGTAAGATGGCTGGGAGGAAACAGGAAGTGAGATGGCTGGGAGGAAACAGGAAGTGAGATGGCTGGGCATGGGGCTTGCCCTTAAGAGTGGTATGTGTACCCAGTGAGACTCTGCTGGAGAAAAATATTTCATTTGTGAGTTTTTACAATGGGAGATAGTTTCTGGGTTAAGGATGTGGGGTTGTGTTGGCTCCCCTTCTCAGCTCAGGTGCCCCGTCTGGCCCAGACTGTTGAGTCCATGTGTTTGTGGGTCCTGCTGTGTTTCCTTGGTGTCTTCCATCCCCTCAGGCATTTATACTCTTTCTGCCTCCTCTTCTTCAGGGTTCCCCGAGTTCTGAAAGGAGGGATTTGATGGAGACATTCCTTTTTTTGACTGAGTGTTCCCAGGTCTTTAGCCCTCTGCACATTGTATGGCTGTATGTCTCTGTATTTGCTCCCATCTGCTGTGGGAGGAAGTTTTTATGAAGATGGCTGAGCGAGACACTGTAGAATGTTCTTAGCCACTTTATCCCTACATTCTTTAGTGGAACAGTAGTATTTGGTTTTCTGCTAGGCTCACAGCCTATCTGGTCTCAGGTTCTAGGCCCTGAGCAGTGTCGGGCATGGGCGCCACCTCACGAAGTGGGCCTTACATCCAACCAGAGAGTGGTTGGTGACTTCCACAACTTTTGTGACACTATTCCACTGGTATATTGCATAGGCAGGTCACTGTTGTAGACCGGAGGTTTTGTATGTAGCTGCGTTTGTGTTTTCCTTTCTCTGGCAGTGTGCAGGCTACCTTCCCTGTCACGAACATTGCCAGTCAGTGTGGGTGAAGGCTCTATGTAGGCGTCGGTTCCATTGCTTTATGTTCAATGAGTTGTGTAGGTGTTGCCTGCAGCAAGAGGGCCTTACGGCCACATTACAGAGAGCAACCAAGCCTGGGCCAGCAGTTGCTTCTGATAGGAAGCCGTGTGGTAGCCTGAATGAAAATGCCCCCACACCATAGGGAGTGGCACCGTCTGCAAGGATTAGGATGTATGCAGTTGGGAGAGGTGTGTCACTATGGGTGGGCTTTGCGTGTTTTTCTCTTCCTGCCGCCTGCAAATATGGACGTGGAACTCTCAGCTCCCTCTCCAGCCCTATGACTGCCTGCCTGCAGCCATGCTTCCTGACGTGACGACAATGGACCGAACCTCTGAAACTGTAAGGCAGCCCCAATTAAATGCTTTTCTTTATAAGAGTTGCTGTTGTGCTGGAGAGATGGCTCAGTGGTTAAGAGCACTGGCTGCCCTTCCAGAGGACCCGGGTTCAATTCCCAGCACCCACATGGCAGCTCACAACTGTCTGTAACTCCAGTGCCCCACACCCAAGACAAAACACTAAGGCACATCAAGTAAATAAATAATTAAGTGAATAGTTGCAACAGTCATGGTGTCTCTCGGCAGCAACAGAACCCTGACGAAGACAGACTGCATTCTGAGAGAGCTACACTGGCTTTGGCTCGGTTGCTCTGTTAAGCAATTTATGTATGGAAAACATGAGATAAATGGTTTACAGCCTAGGGTCTGGATACAGAAACCCGCTCCTCAGTACGGGGCTCACACAGCCGCTGCACCCGCCGCTCCTCAGTACGGGGCTCACACAGCCGCTGCAGTCTAACTAGCGCCTTTACTGGTCTTCACCTGTGAAGGATTTTCTGCAGCACCCTGCTTGTTCTAAAACCTCTCTCTGTTCACAGACTTCCTCCACCTTCCACACCAGCCTTTCCCAGCCTCTTGCATCAGGCTCCCTGTTGGAGTTAAAATAAAACCAAACCAAAACCCAGAACAAAACAGAATCCCTGAGGGTGGGACCCAGTCATTTCTCCTCCAAGAAATCTCCGTAGGTAATTCTAATGTGCACCCGGCGTGGTGTTTGAAACTTGGTGTTTTAAATACCAGATTTTTAATTTCAGGGTTGCTACAGTGATTTGTTCTTTCCAAAATGGCTTGGCACAAAGCCTGTGGCTAAATCCTTGTGAGCTGGGGAGTCTGGCTGGTGTGTACAGCACTGGGTCCCCGCCTTTCCCAGCCTGGAGCTAGCTGCGTGAGGGTTGAAGATAGCACTACAATGACCTGCTGTTCAGACAGGACTCTCTTACCTGAGACTCTACAGGATGAACACCTTCCCTGTTGTGGGCCACCCTGACAAGACGATTGTCCCATTAGGCGGAAACACAGACGCTGGAACCTGTCCTGCCCTATCGAGTGTGACCTTTTCCGCTTTGGTGATTTGCATGGTGTTTTTCGTGACACAGGCTGCAGTCTGTGACAGACATCAGCCAGAGGCGGGACAGAGGAAGCAGGAGGCCGACTGCTGAAGGCTGCCGCCAGAGAATGCTGCTACCCGATTACCCATCCGACTCCTCTGCCCGCTGGCTCCACGCTAGCAGGGTGAAGATTTGGAGACCGTTAGAGCTTTGGCAGGCTCCTAGGTTACATATGCTGAAATACCCTGTAGATGGCACTACTGCCACTCCTGGATGACCAAGTGTTTGGGTCCCTGAGCCTGTGGGAGTCATTCTTATTCAAACCACCGCAGGGCGGGGCTTCGGATCTGTTCCCTCTCCTTGCTGGAGTTTTTGTTTGGCTTGAGTTTGTGCTGGTCTTGTGCTTGCTGTTACAGCCTCTTTGTGTTCATATGTGTGCCAGCTGCTGCGTTTGGAAAATGTCCGTTCCTCAAAATCGTGCACCACCTTGCCCTTACATTTTTTCTGCCTTCTCTTACTTGAACCTTTAGCTCAGGGGTGTGATGAAGACATCACACTCATGCTGAGCATCTCAAGTCTCTCTCTACCTTAGTCCAGTTATGCATCCCTGTGTTGACTACCATCTACAGTAAGAAGTCTCTTTGCTGCCGAGGGCTTAATAATATTAGGCACTGATGGCTGGGGGTAGCAATATGTTATTCGTTGTCATTTTATTGCTATGTTCATGTAGCAGAATAATAGTAGTAGGTTTCCTTTTGAAAAGCCATATGGAGACCTACTAATGTAGGAGGTTAATATTCATAAACACACACGCACACACACTCACACACATGTGCACACACGTGCACACACGCACAGACACGCACACATACACACATTTAAAAGGAATTTAAATCGAGTCACTGTGTAAACAGGGAGAAAGAAACTCTAACTGGATATCATTTATTCTATCAAATAAAACCCATAGTACCAGGGTTGGGTTACATTCTTTTGTATTGTCGGCCAAAAGGGTTACACAGACTCCTCAACACCACAGGCTACTGCCAATGCCATTAGTGACTCTAATAACCTGATGGCAAGACCCTGTTGCTGAAGATATCATATATTTATGGCATAGAATGTGCAGAAATCTAGCTGGTGCTCAATTCATTTGAAACAGGACACAAACGAACATTGCCTTTGATCGCCTATCTGTTAAATTTCTTTTAATCAGTAGCAGTGTTACGTATTTTGATGCTCTACCACGGTGGGCGGATGAGCCTTGCCATTAACTGCTGTCTGGTTTTCTTTGGCCAGTGGGAGCCTCTCTGAGTCGACTCTGGTTTTTCTTTGGCACGAGCTTATACATTTTGAAAACTATCTTTCAAAAAAGAAATCCTAGACTCATGAACTATTTTCTGACCCTGATTGGAACGACCCATTTATTCAAGGGACTTTCTTTTTTAGTGGGGAATGTGTGAGATACCATGACTGGTTCTAGGGGTATCTGGAAGGCAATGTGTGGTGTGTAAGGACATGGTGTGTGGTGTGTAAGGACATGGTGTGTGGTGTGTAAGGACACAGTGTGTGGTGTGTAAGGACATGGTGTGTGGTGTGTAAGGACATATGTGTGGTGTATAAGGACATGTGTGTGGTGTGTAAGGACACGGTGTGTGGTGTGTAAGGACATAGTGTGTGGTGTGTAAGGACATATGTGTGGTGTGTAAGGACATATGTGTGGTGTGTAAGGACACTGTGTGGTGTGTAAGGACATATGTGTGGTGTGTAAGGACACAGTGTGTGGTGTGTAAGGACATATGTGTGGTGTGTAAGGACATGTGTGTGGTGTCTAAGGGCATTGTGTGTGGTATGTAAGGACATCGTGTGTGGTGTGGAAGGACATATGTGGGGTGTGTAAGGGCATAGTGTGTGGTGTGTAAGGACATGGGACATGGTGTGTGCGTGCAGGGGGGTTGTGTGTGGTGGGAGAGAAGAGCAGGGCTTTGGAAGTCACAGAAGCCACGCTTCAGTCCTTGTGCTGCTTGTAGGGTTTATAGAGAGGATGTTTGGACACAGGTGTTGAACACGGAATAATGCCCCATCTGTGGGAAGAGCACTCGAGGATTCAGGGCTTCCGTGTGTCTCTCACTTAATTCTGTGTTTGATAAGGAGTCTTGGGAAACCCTTGTCCCATAAAAGAAAGTGCTGTCCCATTGACTAGGCATGAGGAGCAGAGTAGAACTCTCTGAATGCTGTGTGAAGTGGGAGAGCAGCCATAGATTTGCAGGAGGACATTCAGAAGGTGCAAGACACATCACTCAGGCTTTAAAGCAGAAAGGACATTTTTTTTTTTAAACAACAGAGTAAATATGTCAAACAAGGTGATATTTGCATATGCTGTATTTTAAAATCATGTCTTAAACTGCCTCATATATTCCGAATCTGGTAGGTGGAAGGCAAGGAGGTCATCCGTACATCTGGTGCAGACAGCGGAATTCCCATCAGGCACATTTTGAAATTCCAAAGTAATGTGACAAACTCAGCCCTCCATCTGTCGGGCGCCTATTGAGATGAGCACCGGTTCTGTAGACGTTTTACTATGGGCAGCGTATCTTGAGGGCAGCCGTTTATATTAAGTATCTTTAATTTCATTTACTTTCCATGTAATTATTCTTGAAAGTCACAGCTATGAACTGTATGGGATTATGTGTGCTGGCAAGCGTGTGCAACAGTATGGCGTTAGCGACATGGAGGAATGGAAACATGCTTTAATAGACACACTGTAAATCACACAACATTAAAAGCCATTTAACAATGGCTTGGTGGTAGTGGGCAATCTGTGATGCCTGAAGTGGTGTAAGCAGCCAAGGAAGACCAGTTAGGGTAAGAAAATGTAACAAACTGCTCTGGAAACCTGTTGTTGTTGTTTTAAACAGAGGTTGTTAAAGAAAGAAATCACAGTTAGAAAGTGCTTTTCCAGTGACTTAGAATGTGACACGTAACTGCACACAGGTGATGGGGTAAGTTAGTCATTACAGCCAAACTTCAACAGCAGTATTTGCACAAGTATTCTGGTGAGGTGTGCCACAAGTGATTATAATATTTACTGAAGTTGTAAAATGAATGTCTTCTGTTGTCATTGTCTCCTTGTCGTCGTCATCATCGTCTTCTGTTTTTTCTTTTTCAGATAGTGCTGGTTGACCTGGAACTCACTATATAGACCAGACTGGGTTCGAACTCACAGATAACCTCCTGCTTCTGCCTCCCGAGTGCTGACATTAAGGACAGGTGCCATCATGCTGGCACGTAAAATGGATTTCTTGTTAGACACCAGGGCAGATGTAAAGTGTTATCTCTGACAAGGTCACTAAGGGTGTGGGTCTTACTGTGAGTCTGCAAAGACAAGAGTGGTCTGAGTGGGGGAGCTGTCACCACAGTACAAGCTCGCCTGTGCCTCTTAGCATTGTATGTGCAGTGTACTCATCCTGGATGGCACAGGAGGCCTAAGGAGATGGTCACTGCCAAGAGCTTGGTGAGCTGCAGCTTGCTGGGGTGCCAGGCAGCTAGGGTGAGTGAGTAAAATCCTGCCTGCCTTCTGCTTTGTCCCCCACAGTAAAGGATGAAGCTTAGTGTTTGCAGAGAACTGTCTTTGTAAGTGCTGATAAAACATCCTCGTAGGCCCATGTGAAGAATGGTCCCTAAGCTGGGGGGGGGGGGAGGCTGCTTGCCTCAGAATGTATATTGCGCTGGATTATCGGGAAAGCATCTAAGAGAAATAGGGAGTGACGTCACTCAACAAAATTAAAAGCAGTAAAGCAATAACAGGCTCTCCATTGAGTCCCTTTTGGGAACAGCGATCTTACGTATTTATAAGTGCTGTAAAGTGTATTAATCATTACAACAGCCCTCCAAAGTAACTGTCTTTATCTCGAGTGTTTAGGGCACTGGCTGGTGAATAATAGAAGCAGGCTCAGATCCCTATCTTTGTGACATTAAGGGTCATAGCCATGTCTCTCTAAGGTGCCACGTGAGAGGGGGTGGTGAGACTTCCTGAGTATGCCGGGTCAAGAGACAATATAAGGCTCGGCTTCTTCTACCAGCGTGGACTTAAATGTTAACAGTCTGGTATGGGTCACAGAACAGAACTTATGTGGTGTCTCGCAGACTGTCAGAAATCAGGAGAACGTACCTTTTGTGGATAAGACCTGTGTGTGTGTGTGTGTGTGTGTCTGTGTGTGTCTGTGTCTGTCTGTCTGTGTGTATGTGTGTGCTTGTGTGTCTGTGAATGTGTGTGAGATGTGTGTGTATGAGAAAGAATTCCTTTTTACTCAACACGAAAAGAAATGTAAAAGTTACAAAGTCCCTATTCTAGATTGATCTAAAGACAGATCATGTATCCCAATAAAGTAAGAGCCCAACCCTGACTTAGACACGGCCCAGCTCTTGGCTCTTTTCCAGCTTTGACTGACTGGGTGTTTGGCTAGTGACTGAGGCCTACCTGGAAATGAGGGATTTTGTTCTGGTTGTTCTGAGTCCAGTGCCTATGAGCCTTAACCCCACATAACCCCACTCCAGGGAGTAGGCATCCATGGGCTGTGCGTGAGACTGAGAGCCCACCTCAAAGGATCAGAAGGCAAATAAACTCTGGTCATCAACCTGCTGGCCCTTAAAAGTGTGGCATGTGTGTTTTTTCTGCCTCCATCCCTACATTCTTTCAATCGCTTTGTCTAAAGCACCAGATCAGGCCAAATGCTTGCACGGGGACAGCTTTACTGGATAGGAACCTCACCCCATAAAATGCCTTGTAACTGTAGAATTGCCTCGGACACCCAACAACCTATCGCAGCTGAATCCCAGCACTTGTTCTGAGTTGATTTAAAAATGATTTTCGTCACACGCGTGAGCAGGACACTTGATTCCCACTGGCTTTGCTGTATTGCCTCTGACGTGCAGGCTGTCATAATGATTGCATAGATTATTTCTCGGAAATTCAAAGGCGGCTTTTTGTGGAAAACACCGACTCTTCGCTTGGGCCTGCAGATGTCTGATGGGGGATGAAAGGCTTGGTGACTCTTCACATTGTATCCATCTCTCGGCACCTGTATTTTACATTGTGTTTGTCTCATGTTACTTAGTTCTTCTAGTACATTCATTGGTCATTTAAAAATTTCCGGTGAACATGGCCTACAGCCTGGTGGAGCTGGTAAAAGTTCCTACCACTCTGCCCACTCACTGGCAGATCCCTCAGCCCTGTCAGCAGAGCCCAGACCAAACCAGGACGCTTGGAAATTGATGAGAGGCGATTGTAGACAGAGTTTCCGTCCTGTCTGGTCCTGCAGCCGTTCAGTCCCAAATGAACACACAGAGGCTAATTCAGTTAAAACTGTTTGGTTGATGGCTCAGGCTTCTTATTGGCTAGCTCTCTCTTAATTATTAACCCATTTCTATTAAACTATATATTGCCACAAGGCTGTGGCTTACCTGTAATGCTCCGGAATGTTACTCCTTCAGAGGCTACGCGGCGCTGGCAACTCCCCCTGGCGACTCTCTCTCCTGGTGTCACTCCAGTGACCCACTATCTCGTCCTCTTCCCAGGACTCTCCTAGTCTGGTAGCCCCACCTATACTTCCTGCCTGGCTACTGGCCAGTCAGCATTATTCATCAACCAATAAGAGAAACACATTCACAGCACACAGAAGGATATGGCCCCTTATGTGTCGGTGTCAACAACAGGAGGGACTCAGAAGTTCTTGGGCAAAGTTGACCTGCAGACCCTGCAAACATTGAGGTCAGAGTGTCTGTGCACAAGAAGGCCCCCCCCTTTTTTTTTTGAAGCTGTGCTCATAGACCATGAAAGATGAACAAACTCCGGCTCAGTCCAGAGCTCTCAGCTCCCTTTGTCCAGTGAGCAGCTGGTGGTTCCCTTGGACAGTGCAGGTCCTTTGCTTTCAGTGAGCCAGCTCATCTTGTTTGTGACACCTGGCCTGGTGTCATCTCTGTCAAGATCCCATCTGGTGTTGCAAGGGCCTGGGCTGTAGCGTTGGAGAGAAGGAGGAAAAGGAAGCTGGAAAAAGACTTGGATGGGCCTGATTGAAATTAGATGATTAAAAACAAAACAAGTAAAGTGAAACAAAGCAAAAGCCACCACCAGCACCTCGAATATGTGAGGTTAGGTCTGCCGAGGTCAGCAGATAAACGCTGACAGTTCTCTCCGGATAACTTTATGTGAGTTTCAGGGATTGAACTCAGGCTCCAGGCTTATGTGTCTAGTACCGTTTCTCTGCTGGGCCACCAGCTCTGAAATGGCCGTCTCTTTTCTTTTCTCTTTTCTTTTTATGGTTGTTTCGAGACAGGGTTTCTCTCTGTAGCCCTGGCTGTCCTGGAACTCACTCTACAGACCAGGCTGGCCTAGAACTCACAGAGATCCACCTGCCTCTGTTTCCCGAGTGCTGGGGATTAAAGGTGGGTGGTACTAAAAGCCCACTGGCTGCATCAAGTTTGGATCCTCGGTCCAGACTTCGTTCTCCTGCTGCTGAGTGGGGGCAGAAGCTTGTCAAAGAGAAGAGCTCACGTGAACAAACAGAAGGGGCTTCCCGCTTTCTGGTGGCTGATCTGCTGTGGTCTGACTCATACATAACCTTTACACTAGATTTGCTAAGATCCACAGTGAAGAAGTTAGGGAGAGCCGGTCTTTGTGGGAAAGGAGGCGCTGTCTGAACCCGCAATGCTTCCTTTTAATCACGAGAAGCCTGTTGAGGAGGGCTCACTGTGCTGGGCTACGAAGCGGGGTCATCCCCGCTAGCAAGAAGGTGGGAGAGCAGGAGAAAGGCAGAAAACCTGGGCCCCCGAGTCCTTGCACCGCTGAGAGGACCATGGTGGCCGCGTCCCCAGGAGAATTGGGGAGTGGAGATACACACAGGATGTTAGGGAAATCCTGAGCAGGGATTTTCAGATTTTACTACTACTGGGAATCGGGCTGGGGTGGTGGTGGTTAGAAATCGGTTTCAGAAAAGAAAGGAGGCTATTTTTTCCTTCCTTTGCCCATCTGAGCCATGGTGTGGACGATGTGTACTGCCCCCAAGTATTCGATGACCTCCCAGGAGGAGGCTCAGGAGGCTTTATCTCGCTGAACTCAGCCCTGGCTCTGGCTGTCTTGGCTCACAGAGGAGAAGGGCTAGGGGTAGAGAGCAAAACTTTCCCAGTTAGGAACATCCAGAAATGTAGCTGGTCATAGACTCTGTTTTTAATTTTAATTTTGCCTCTTGTAACCATCTGCCATGGGTGGCACTCCTTGTCAGTTTTTCATGTGGAGAAAGGAAATTTTTGTCTTAAAAGTGATTGTGACTTTGCTTTATTTTTTATTTATTTATTTATTTATTTTGACACAGGGTTTCTCCGTGTAGCCTTGGCTGTCCTGGAACCCACTATCCACTATATGAGATTCCCCTCCTCCACCTCCCGAGTGCTCGGATTAAGGGCATACGCCACTGCCTGGCTGACCTGGTTTCATTGATCTGGATGTGTGTTGTGTGTGTGTTGCGTGAGTTCATGTGCAGGCAACTTCAGAGCCACAGGCATTGGGCCCCCTGGAAGCGGGGTGATAGGGGGTTGTGAGCCCCCTGATGTGGGCGCTCTTAGCCATCTGAGGTATCTTCCCAAACTATCCTATTCTGACTAACAACCTGTGTGAAAATTTAATCCCCACCACAGCAACCTATGTGTCACCGATAGCAACAACAATTCTTAATTTCCAGGAGGTTCCAATCCCAGGAGGGGTCGCCCTGAGGAGATACTGATACTTAAACTCCATATTAGTCCATATTAGGCCAAAGACCCCTTGAGGACAGGAACAGCTTTGCTTTTTTTTTTTTTTTTTTTTTTTAAGACTCTTTACAGAGTCATGCAGATGTTTGGGAGGAGCCACGAAAAGCAGCTTGTTTCACCACAGATGTTGGGGAGTCAGTTTCTTAAAGTGTAAGCAGGGTCCCTTTCATTACAGCAGCATCTACCATGAAGCCAAGAGGCCCCCGAGGAGGACCCCGTTGAACGGGAGCTTCCAGAAATCGCTGAGCTCTTTAGGGAGGAATCGCAGGAGGGAAAGAGTAATACTATTACTAGCGGCTCTGTTTGATACTTACAATGAGCCAAGCGCGGCTCGGAGCCTCTTAACACCGACGCCCTCAGAACCGTCCTATAGCTATGATTCCTAATTTCCACGCAGAGAAAATTAGACGCAGGAAGGCTAATGGACTAGCTCAAGATAGCATAGAAAAGTGGTGGACCCAGGCTTCGCGCTCGGTCTAGCTCAGCGCCCTTTGGTGCTGTGTGGAATTCCACTCTCGGTGCACGGAACCGTTGGCAGAGTCAGGGGTGAGGGGCCAGTCGCGAAGGCGCTCGGCGCGAAGGGGACCCATCAGCGGTGTGCTCAGTGGAATGTTAGATTTTTTTTTCTGTATAAAATTCAAACCGTGAGACTCAAAGCTTACGAAGAATGAGTGTGTATGAGGCAAACACGACAAATTGGAGGTCTTTGAGGTGCCCGTGTTTCGTTTGGCTCTCAAGGTGTTTGTGAAAAGACTTGACCAATGGTAGTGGAAACTCGAAAGGAAAGATGGGAAGGGATGGGGAGACATAAACATGGCCCGTGATTTAAAAAAAAAAAAAAAAAAAAAAAAAGCAGCACATAGAACATTCACAAAGGTCTAATTATACAGGCACCCATCTCTAAGTCGACGCTGTTCGTGGGACAGTCACCAAAACACTAGTGGTGACAAGTGAGGATAGGACGGTTTCAGCCACATTTACTTTTCTGCCTAGTCTGGTTCGTTTCCTGAGTACCTTATAACGAGCACGCGCAGTTAGAAGAAAATCAAGTGTTTTCAAACACTTCATTGAGGTTTTATACAACTCCATCTTTACTGCAGAAGCACGGGCTGTTCCAGAACGCGGTGGCCACATCTCCTCAGGGTGTTGGTGGCCAGAGCTGAGTTTCAGAGCCTTCTCTTGTACGTTGCAGCCGTGCCCTCATCTTCACAACTACTGTTTTCTCACTCACCTCTTGACGGTTAGTGCCTGGACCAGCTGGTGTGTAATGGACTGATCTTTAGAGGAAGGTCTTGAGGACTTGTTGAATCTTTTGTGAGCTAAGGGTCCATTTATCTAATAGAACTGTCTGTGATGATAAAAGAACAAGGAAGTCAATGTGGCTCATACTGCTAAGGAAACGGGTTTTTAATTTTAAATATCAATAGCGTGAACGCCTACACGTTGAGCTGAGTGCTTGCGTGCGTGCACGTGCGCACACACACACACACACACACACACACACACACACACACACACACACGTATTTGGGGATGTAGAAGGATGAAGGGAGAGAGACAGAGACAGAGAAACTTACTGAGAGTGGTGACAGTTTAGAGCATCTATGGTACTTCTAGTGGGTCAACTGTAGATAACTGTACCCTGTCTTCAGTCTAAACATTAAAACCAAAGTGGTGGTGAGAATCAGACAAATTGTTTTTTTCTTTTGTAGTTAAAATATCTAAATTTTTGTATCTCTCCATCTGTCTTTCATTCGTCCATCATCTATCTATCTATCTATCTATCTATCTATCCTATGTATCATCTATCTATCTACCTATATATCTATCATCTATCAATCATCTATCTCTCTATCTCATCTATCTATCATCTATCTAATCATCTGTCTATCTCATCTATCTATCTATCTATCTATCTATCTATCTATCTATCTATCTGTCATCTATCTAATCTATGTATCATCTATCTCATCTATCTATCTCATCTATCTATCTATCACCTATCTATCTATCTATCTATCTATCTATCTATCTATCTATCTCTTCTATATATTTACTGAACCTCTTCTCCATTAGCACTGCTGGTCAGTTCTCAGCACGTCTCTGACCTGATCCCTATGCGGAGTGGGACATTCCTTCCCCACCCTGAAACAAGCTTCAAATACTAACCTACACACCTCTTCCACAAACAGATCCTCTGTGACCTTCCAAGCCAAATCAGGTCCTTCTCATTATTATGTCTCATGCTTCCTTCATCGTGTTTAATAAAACTAATTATGCAGACCTCGTTTCTTAATTTGTCTGATGTCTGCTCTGAAGTTAGACCTCCCATTCCACAGGGCATCATTCTCTACTATGACGTCTAGTGCTTGGCAGGGTATGTGGTACACGGCTTGCTCAATTAGTGTCTGTCGAGATAATGTCTGTGGTTCAATAATCACTTCTGACGAAGACTTACCTGAGCAGACAAATTACCTTGCAGGGTGTCATCTGCAGAAAAGTAGAGTAAGGGGGCAGGAGGGTGACTTTACATGTCTGTGTCTTAGACTTATGTGATCTTGATGTGCCTGTCTCCTCCTTAAAGAAGAATCTGGTAAAGAGCCTGCACACTAACTCCCTCTATGACTCCATCAATCACTAACATTCTATCACTGTATTTATCTATCATCTATCACCCTGCCATCCACCTATCATCTAAATATCTATCATCTATTACTGTCATCTAAATATCTACCATTTATCCCTCCATCATTTAAATGTCTGTCTGTCTGTCTGTTTTACAAGATAGGGTTTCTCTGTGTAGCCCTGGCTGTCCTGCAACTCAACCCATAGACCAAACTGGCCTTGAACTCACAGAGCTCCGCCTGCCTCTGCCTCCGGAGAGTTGGGAGTAAAGGTGTGCGCCACCACCGCCCGGCCAGCCTAAATCCTTTTTAAAGACTTATTTTTATTTTACCCCATGTGTGCATGTGTGTGTGTGTGTGTGTGTGTGTGTGTGTGTGTGTGTGTGTTGTGGGTTTGTGCACATGTGAGAGCAGGAACCTGTGGATGTCAGAGCTGGGGTTCAAGTGAGCGCAGCCTGATGGAGGAGCTGGGAATGCCCCCACCTGGGACCCTCTGCAAGAGCAGCGTGAGCTCTTGATTGCTGAGCCAGGTCGCCAGCCCTATTTTTTTTGTATTGTTTGCTTTTGAGGCAGGGGCAGTGCTGGCTGAATTGGTGTGTGGTCCTCCTGCTTCTGATGCATCTCTTACTTTTCTGGCTTGTCACTGTAATTTCAGTGGACCAAAACTTCTTAGCTATTAACTTCCAGGTTATTGCTGAATGGTTTTTACCTCTTCTAATACTCTATTTTAGTTATGCATTTAGCCTCATCTTCAGGGTTTGATGTTCTTGTTGCATAGGTTAATAACATACTGGTATAGCACTTGGAAACACTCACAAGTTCTGTCTCCCTGATGTAAAATTCACACTTTCCTAATGTGTTAATCAGCCAACTATAATTCGAGAAAATGAACCATAACAAACTTTGACTCAAAGAGTCATGGCTCAGTGATTAAGAGCACTGGCTGCTCTTCCGGAGGGACCTGTTTGATCTCGAGCACCAACTGTCTGTTTTCCAGGCCTAGGGGATCTGACGCCCTCTTCTGGTCTCCAGGGTCACTGCACGTACTTGGTGCACAGACATACATGCGGGCAAAACACCCACACATAAAATACTAAGATTAAAAAAAAATATAAAAAAGCTAGAGGTAAGTTACAGTCTTGTGGATTATTATTTTAACTAGGCAAAGATGTGTTACATCTGTTTCACCTTGTCTGCCTAAGGCACCTGGTTGGTCTAATAAAAAGCTGAACGGCCAATTGCCAGGCAGGAGAGGGATAGGTGGGGACAGGCATGCAGAGAGAATAAGCAGGAGAATCTAAAACCAGAGGAGAAAAGAATGAGAGAAGAGAATGAGGGAGAAAGAGAGAGACATGCCCAGGGCTAGAAGCCAGGCAGCTGCCAGCCAGACATAGAAACAGCAGGAAAATAAGATGTACAGAAATAAAGGTAAAAAGCCCCAAGGCAAAATGTAGATGAGGAGAAACAGATTAAAACGAGAGCCGGGGTAAGGCCAAGCACCGATAACTAATACTAAGTCTCCGTGTCATCTTTGGGAGCAGGTTGGTGGCCCAAAAGGAAAAGCCTGGCGCTTTTAAAGAAAGGAATGCCTTTCTTTAATCCTTCTCCCTGTTTGTTATCTGCCTTTGGTTACAGAAATATCTCCAGCAAACAGAAATTAGTGTCTTCACTCTGACATATACTAAAATACAGAACCAACTGTATGTGTTTGCTTCAAGTTAGCTCTCTCCAGAAGTCCCCGAGACTGCTGTAGTAAGCAGAGGACACAGGAGGGACACAGACAAGAAAACAACAAGGAAGGAAAGCCCATAAACCTTCATTTCCCGCTCTTACAAATTCGTGGATGGTTGTGCCCAGGTTACTAGTGGACACTGCATGGTTAAACTCAGAACACTGCATTTCTTCTGGGATGTGAGCTGTGGGCTGCAGAGTGACAGAATTCATGCAGCCCTATGAGTCATGCCAGAGCAGCGCAGCATCTAAGCTAAGAAATTTTAATGACCCAGTTTGTTCAGACTGCTGGAGGATAAAGAACGATTTCGTAAGATTTGCTGCTATTAATCGCTGCAGCCCCTAGTGCTTAGAATGAGGTGGGAAGGTGTTTTCAGGATTACACTAATAGCAAAGGAAAACAACAGACTGTGTTCTCAATATGCAAATTACAATTAGAGACAACAGTAACATCTCAAAGCAGAATCAAAGGGCACAGTTCATGTATTGTCAAATATTGTAATTAACTATTAAATGCAGCTCCAACAATCTTACCACATTTAGCAATTACTTACCTGCTTACAATAAATAATTTGCTAGCAGATCCAGAATGCACTTAATTGGGACCAAGTGAAAGGCGCTTGGTGTCTGGGAAGGATTGGGAAAGAACCCACATCTTTAAGAATTTTAAGAAAGTTCATCTTAAAAAACACCAAGGTCTGGGCTTCATTATCATTCTCCCGGGGCACACACTTTGAAATGATATTTTCACACAAGGTAGAATCTGAAATTTGAATCCTGCCAGAGACACAAAATACTGAAAGTCCAGCTCTCACAGGGAATAACATTTAAATATTAAACGTCTATGTCCAAGGCAGAGACGGCAGGAATAAAAACGACCCCATTTCAAGTGACATCTTTGTCCTCTTTGTTTTTTTGAACTGGGTTAGATTAGCAGTTTTTAAAAAGAATGGTTCAGCTTGGCCTAAAAGAATACACAATAAATATGATTTGAAGCCGAGGGTTTGAAGCTGTGATGGTCACACAGTTAAAACGGTTCTCGGTTTACCGAAGTCCCTGCTTTGCAAGGGAGCTTAGGGTTGTTATTTATGGGCTGTGGGATCAAAAGGATCGGGGTGATCCATCAAACCGGGTGGTTAGTGCAGAAGGAAAAAAGCCCCAAAGGGTCGATTGAGTGAATTTTCCATTTTGCAGTAAATTATTTTAGAGTCAACCTTCTCTGGTCATCCACGATTGCTCCTTCCTTGATCTTCAGATCTGTCTCGTACACTGGCTTTTACAAAAGGCTCCAGCTTAAGGGTTATCCCCTCCCCAAGAACTTAAATAAAATGGCCGAAATCCTCGTGACTCATGTGTAAGAGTGTATATATTTTCCCCTCGTATACGTTCTAAGTTAACAGAAAGAAATGCACACGTGATGGTGTGTGTTGTCACCATGTGTACATTTGTGACAGAGTCCAGAGCAATGCTCAGAAAAACAGAAGGATTTGCAATAGTTCCAGATGTCACCGAATTACTTTGCTCTGTGCCCTCAGAGTTGACTGTTCATGACATACTGTGTGGATCGGGACACCATTGGAGGCTTCTGCTTTGAAATTATGGTACATACCCTCAGCTGGAGCAGGACAGCCTGGGTAATAACTCAGCACTTAAGAGGTTTAGTGCTCTCCCAGAGGTCCTGAGTTCAATTCCCAGCAATCACATGGTGGCTCACAGCCGTCTGTAACGAGATCTGGCGCCCTCTTCTGGCCTGCAGGGATACATGCAAGCAGAACGCTGCATCCATAATAAATAAATAAGTAAATAAATAAATAAATCTTTAGATGGAGCAGGACTGCCATCCTTACGGATGCCTACTCTTGAGAAACAGCCTATGGTTTCTACTGGTTCTTAGCCACCATGGGTACCTGACCACCAAGGAGCACACGGGGTTGGTCATAAACAGCAGACCACCCACTTGTGAGTGGGCCTGGGTTGATCAAGCTGTGAGCTCACGCTGTGAGCGAGTTTCTCGTCTGTCGTTGGCCTTCCGTTTGTCCCCTTACATCTTCTCTGTCACTCTATGCATCCGACCTCAGGAGAAGACTCTACTGCTCGGGAAAGACAGGTCAGGCCTTGTTTATAGGCACGTGGATAAAGTAGGTAACTGAGTTCCACTACTCACTGCACTCGGGCTGCTTTCTTCTTCCGAGAAAGGGTGGGGGGGAAATCCTGTGGCTGGAAAGGTCTTCAAGAAGCGTGCCTGGTTTTTAATGTTTTCCTGTCAGAAGGACAGGGTGCAGCCTTGTGGCTCAGCCCTGTGTAGCATGATAGAAGCCTTGGACTCAATACTCAACGCTGCATAAATAAACACAACTTATTTTTTTCCTGGAAGAAGAGTCTCCATTGTGGTTCTGTAATAACCCGTAGACAGTGCCTCCAGATTTGTTTAGATGGTTTTATGGTCTGAATGTTTATGTCGCTTTAAGATGGGCCTAAACTGGAAATTGGTGACAAGGACGTGTGTGCATAGATCCTTCCAGATGACCTCTAGAGAGTGACCGCACTGGTCTCACATTGTTTAGCCTCTTTCCCAGGCCGTCCCACCCGCCCATGCCTGACAGACGTGAAAGGTGGTCATGGTAGCAAGGGTGGAGGGCATGCATGCATTCAGCAGTGTACACTCCCACTTATGAAGGCTGTCTGTCTGAGGTCACCAGTCCCCAGGAGGTCAGCCAGCCACCCAGTAGCTACTGATTGCATTGGACCCCATCCATCTTAGAAGGGACAATGTTTTCTTTTCTCTGGAAGAGATATTTGGCTTACATAAAGTGTTGTCATCCTTGACCTTGGTGCTTTTGCCAAGGCTGCGGTCTGTTGAGCTTATGCCATATGGCCAGCTCAAGGCATTACCACAAATGGCTTCTGATCAGGTGGCCTGACAGGATGGTGGCATGGCCTTTCACAGATTTAGCCTCTATGTCAACTGGGTAGCTGCACCTTGCAGGGTTGAGATGAAGTCTACCAGGGTATGGCATACCCACTAAGTCATTAGTATCTGCCGGTGTTTTTTCACGCAGGTGGGAGCCCTGAATGCATGCCAACCACGTGGACTGGATGATTTCTTGTATCCCCACCATAGAGGGCTGCTATGTGTGCACGTCCAGCGTGAGACGTCAGGTTCTCTCATAGTCCCTGCACGATTATCACCCATCTCATTGATATGAGGCAGCAGCCACGCCCACAGCTCCGCCACGCCCACAGCTCCGCCACGCCCACAGCTCCGCCACGCCCACAGCTCCGCCACGCCCACAGCTCCGCCACGCCCACAGCTCCGCCAGCCCCTTCTGCTTCTCCTTCTCTAACTCTCCAAATTCCGCTGTAGGTTCCACGGTGGACATGAGAGTCACCTGTGTTGTCATGGATACAGGTTGTGAGGGCTTCAGGGGGCGCCTGAGAGTTTCACCTTTTTCTTGTTCTGTCTTATTCATGTCCAGATTGTCTAACTCCTGACCTGAGGACCCTAGAGAGGCGCCAGGCCCACAGCTGCCCAGAAGGCCGCCGTCTTCCATGGAAACGCCTCGCAGCAATCACTTGAAATCCCCATACAGCCAGTGTGCCTTTCTGGAAAAGCCTAAAAGGCACAGCATCTTTCTATTCAGGGAAGGACTCCACCCTCCCAGTCATGTATTGGCCAAATTTTCTGCCTTTCAGAACATTCAAATCCTCTCTGGCCCTAGTGTCTGTTTCCATTTTTAAAATGCCCCGAGTCAATCAAAACGTGGAGCACAACGCCGTGGTAGTTTACCTTATGAAAGCCACCGTTCTATGGGGGTTCTGTGGTGAAATCAGGCACCTCCAGCAGATGGCTTACGCTCTGACTCTTCTGTTCTCCAATCTGCAGGCCCCGTATTCTCACCTTCCTCACAAAGGTCATCAAAAAGCAAGACGACTCGATTCTCTCATTGTACCGTGTTCTGGATAGTTCTATGTCAACTCAAGCTAGGGTCATCCGAGAGCATGGAGCCTTGATGAGAACATGCCGCCAAAAGATCCAGCTGTAAGGTATTTTCTTAATTAGTGATTGAGGGGGGAGGGCCCCGCCCCCATGGCAGGTGGTGCAATTCCTGGGTTCTATAAGAAAGCAGGCTGAGCAAGCCACGAGGAGCAAGCCAGTAAGCAGCACTCTTCCTCCGTGACCTCCGCGTCAGCTCCTGTCTCCGGGTTACTGCCCTGCTTGGGTTCCTGTCTTGACTTCCTTGACAGTGGCTTCTGATATGCAAGTTACTGCCCTGCTTGGGTTCCTGTCTTGACTTCCTTGACAATGGCTTCTGATATGCAAGTTACTGCCCTGCTTGGGTTCCTGTCTTCCTTCGACAATGGCTTCTGATATGCAAGTGTAAGCCAGGTAGCCCTTGCCCCACACCCCACTTGCTTTTTGGTCATGGCGTCCTGTTGCAGCAATAGAAGCCTGACTAAGACAAGTTGGTGCTAGGAAGCCAGGGTATTGCTGTGACAGACCTGGCCATGTTGTTTTGGGGAGGACTGTGGAAGGACTTTGGAACTTCATGCTAGAAAGAGCCGTTGAGCATTCAATGTTTGTTGAGCTGCTCTATGAGGGCTTGGATAAGAGTGTTGAGGGCTGTGCCGAAGATGGAGGCCTGGCCTGTGCGTTTCAGAGGGACATTTAAAGACTCTGTCAGGGTTGTTTGTTATTTTGAATTAAGGTTCAGTATTTCTGGTTAGCTGGGGCTGAAACAAAATCAGCAGTGATTAACAAGAGCAGAACTACTGAAGCGAAACCTTTGATTTTCTGGGATACTTGATGCTAGCCGGCTGGAGCTAAATTAGTGATGATTAAGAAGAGACCAGCGCTACCGAGGTGAAAATTCTGGGAAGTGTTTCCTGAGAGTCAGCACGCAGACCGCAGTGTCTGAGAGGCTGCCAAGATTGTACCTCACCCCTGGGCTGAACTGGGCAGTGTAAGAGTCACCCAGGTGGTGTTGGCTTTGACAATATCAAAGGGTTGTGGAGAGCAGCTGAGGCTGGGCCCTGTAAGAGCCTGGGACAGATCACTGGTGAAGGTGTAGCCCCAGTGGTAGCAGAAGACCCCAGCGTTTTGGAGATGCCAGTGCCGTGGGATGACCACCAGCAGCGGTGGAGTGGAGCCTGCCCGACCTTAGAAGTTGTGTGCACTGCAGAGACCGCTGCTGAGAAGTGATCCAAGCCCTTTGGAGGAGCCCAGAAAATCGTGAGTAGATCCCAGACATTTGAAGTTGATCTACTTGCTTACACTTTTGGAGTTTGGTTTTGCTCTGTTGAGATTGTGACTGTCCCCTGGCTCTTCTCTCTTGAAGTAAGAAAATACTTAATTTTTCATTTTGCATGAGCCCACAGTCGAGAGACTGAGGTTTTAAATTCTTAGGTTTTAAAAGAGACTCTGGATTTTTTTTTTTAATGTTGCGATGTGGGTGTTAATGTGTGGTCTTAGGGATAAACGAGAAAGGAAGGTTATGGCCGAACAGTGATAATGTTTGTGCATCAAGTTCACATGGGGCCAATTGTCCTGGCTAGTCTCGATGTCAAGTTGACACAGGCTAGCGTCAATCTGAAAGGAGGGACCCTCCGTTGAGAAAATGCCTCCTTAAGACCCAGCTGTGGGGCGTTTTCTGAATTAGTGGTTAGTGGGGGAGGGCCTAGCGCGCTCCTGGGCTGCTGGTCCTGTTCTATAGAGAGCAGGCTGCACAAGCCACGGGGAAGCAAGCCAGTAAGCGCCGCCCCGTCCCCATGGCCTGAAGGCAGGAATTGAGACAGAGGCCACAGAGGGATGCTGCTTATGGCTTGGTCCTCATGCCTTGCTTGCGTACACCTCAGGACCATCTTCCAAGGCCCTCTCAAATCAATCAAACAAGAAAATGCACCACGTAATTGCCCACAGGCCAGTCTGGCAGGGGTATTTTCTCAATTGATGTTTTCTCTTCAAAATGACTCTAGGTCGTGTTGAGCTGACATAAAACTCGCTCGCACAGTGTTCTAAAACCTCTGCTTTGGAGTTCTGCTCCTGTGCTTTCTTCTGGGGCCACGCCTTCTGTTTTCCGAATACTGTCTTCAGGTGTTATTGAAGAAGGGGCATTGAGAGCAGACTCCGAGCAGCCAGCCCAGCTCACTACCTAAAATTTGTGTCCAATATGATAAACCATTGCATGCTGTGGGGCTTTGTGGATGCTGGCACGTTGCTGGTGACCTTGCTTGGACACCTCTTGGGGGAGGGGGATGAGAACGACTCGGGCACCCAAGTCAGCGAGGAGCAGAGCGAGCTGCAGACTCGTTTATTAAGGACGTCAGCCCTGCCTTTCTACCCCTCCCCAGGCCCCATTGGCTCAGGCGCTGACTCTGCTGCACGTCCTTTCCCCATTGGTGTCTCTGGGTCACGTGTCTCTCCATCTGCGGGCATTGAGGCAGGCTTGGTGTCTTGGCTCAGGGAGGAAGTGCCTGCTGGGCATGAGGGCTGGCCTGGGGGGTGGGGACAGGGTGACAGTGGGTTGGGTAGGCTGGTTACAGTTTCTCCTACACTGGTAAGTAGCTGAAACTGAGAATATCTCACCTGGGTTAATTTCTGAGCTCATTTAGAGTGTAAAACTCATTTCCGGCCTCAAACTTAACATCCCTGTAGCATGCTCCAGACCCCGGCTGTCCCCGGGGGTGCGTACAGGTAGCTGTCCTGTATGTCACCATTCTGAGGATTCGGTTACGTCTTTATTCCCCAGTGATAGCCTGGTATGGTTTCCCTGTCCAGCGAAACCTCTGGAATAAGCTGTGTCTCTATCCCTGCGTCCGTCCCCTTCTCACCTCCGTGGTTCTGAACCCACTGCAGTTGGGCTCTGGCACTGAAGCTGAGTTCTTGGCCGCTCTTGGCCGCCTTCCCTCCCTTTGAGACACGGCTCCCTCCTGCCGCACTGGATGCTCCTTCTCTCCGTTTTCCTTCTGCTGTTCTCAAACTTTTAGAGTTTGGGACGATCAGAACTCGGCTCTTCATTCTTTTTTTCTTCCACATAATGCTTGAAGCTTAACTCACTCTGCTTAATTGATAAAACAAGACACCTCTAACCTGGGGTGCTGGGGGCTGTTTGTGTAAGATGACAAGCTAACCGTGTTGTCACTTCCGCAAACACACACGGTTGCCTCAATTGCACAGGTTCATGCTCCATCCCTCTGTAACTCGGCCTTTTTCGCTATACCCATCTCTCGATCTCTTGGCCTAGGCGGTCTCTGTCTGTGGCTCCTCTTGTTCGTCCTCCCCCTTCTCTCCTCTCATGGTCTGGTTTAGTCTGGACTCCACGTCCAGCCTGGTCTTTCTCTGCCTGCTCCCCCGCCCCCCATATCTACAACAAAAATCTCCATGCTTTAGGAGTAGTCAAACATCTTCTATATTTCCTTCAATTCCTTTATTTTAAAAGTTGCATTTAATTTTTACTTGTGTGCCCCCTTAGAGGATGGAGGAGGAGGAGATGGAAACCCCTGGAACTGGAGTTAGGCGAGGTTGTTGGCTACCTGATGAGCACTGGGACCTGAACTCAAGTCCTCTGTAAGTCCACTGAGTCATCTCCTCAGCCTTTCTATGTTTGGCTTAATCTTTACCTCCTCAACTAAATGTGAGCTTCATAACCCAGCATGGTGTCTGACACACACCAGGTATTTAATACAAACTAGCTGAGCAAAAGAAGCAAGGGAAGCGCGGCCAGGGCGTGTAACTCGGAGCCTCCAGAGTCCTGCGATCGTCTTCTCTCCAGTAAGGCAGGGCGCTTTCTCTTCTAGCTGCAAGGTGGGTGGCTGCGCACTTCTTTTCTCGCCTGTCAAAAGGGATTCTGCACGATTCAGGTTGACTTCCTTTCTCCTAAAGGAAGGGGATCCCTGTCCCCGAGAAGTAGACGAGGCTGTGAGTGGGGGAAGCGAAGGGAGAAGCCAGAAAGAGGAGGGAAGCCATGGCTGAAAGCTGGCATGCGTGTGTGCATCTGTTTGTGTGTGCACGCGTGCCTGCACACACACGCTGGACACTGGCGGGCAAATGCAGGGTGGGCTGGCAAATTCGGTTTGACTCAGATCCTTTTCAGAGATTCCCAAGGTGAATCACGCGGCCAAATGCTCTAGACATTTGTAAAGCCGGAAGGGCTTTTAAGAGAAGTCACTCGTGTGTTGCAAGTGTTCTAGCTTACAGCCAAGGAAACAGCACTTGGAGAATGTAAGGAGTTGCACAAGTCAGAAAACGCCCTCTGTCCAGCTGAAGGGCCACCTTCCTCCCCTCCTATAACATGGCAACTCTGCACCGACAGACGAGAAATGTGGCCTTTGCTGCAGGGTGGGGGCCTTGGGAACAGGGAGTGGGTTTGGGACAGCGGGTGGTGGGCCCACCCTTGTCGGGTGTGGTCAGCACTGTAACTGCCGTCTTGTCACAAGGCTGAGGGACACCCAGACACTCCAGCCACACTTCTGATACCATACTTGTGACTTTCGTGTCCTCCAGGGTAGCCTTGTCGGGCTCCGTGATCCGTGAGTATTCATAGAAGTTGGTATGGAAGCTAATACCCAGCTCCACAGGAAACAGGCAGAAATGAAGACAGTGACCATTACCAATCTTGACAGAAGCCCAAATTCTCCGAGGACCCCGCCAGCATGGGGCTGCGCATTGCAGACTGCACGTGTCTTTTAAAGCAGCAGTGTCTAAGCCGTTGCAGGAATGGCAATGGCTCCTCGTTCAGTGTTGTGTGCTGTTCCTGTGGTGCTGCCTCCAACACTCCCTACTTCTCAGCATCGTTTGGAAACCCTCAAGCCCTTGTGTCAGAAATTTGTCCTCTGGGTTTCTGAGATTCCGGTCTCAAATTCTTATGTCTTCCTATTTCCTAGTTATCTATGTCCAGTTCTCATGTAGGAAAATAAAATGGGGGTGGGGTGGGGAGGGAAAGGCAATGAAGTTCCCGGCTTCTAGAAATCCTGGTTTTTTTTTTGGTAGGTTTTGGAAAATCAATAAGGGACACTCGCGTATCCCAGAGTGATCTTGGTGACAGGTGTAGAGAAGGACAGAAACGCACAACATCCAAAGGGCAAAACCCTCCTCTTATACTTACTGGCTGCCCACCAGAAAATCCCAGTCGCCTGGTTTTGTGTGGTTGTGGGGGACTAGGATACCTGACTCGTGTTCCGCCAGTGACAGGTTATGTCATTAGTTGTCTTAGGGTTTCTATTGACAGCTACTCTTGTCAAGGGAAACGTTTAATCGGGGTGGCTCATTTAAGTTCAGAGGCTCAGTCGGCTATCAAGGCAGGGAGCCTGGCGGGCGGCATGCGGGGGAGGGGGCAGGGAGGGGAGCTCGAGAGAGACCTGGAAGCCCACTCCCACAGTGACTCACTTCCTCCTAAAGGCCACACCCACTCAAGGCCACACCTCCAGGTAGTGCCACTCCCTTTGGGGCCACTTTCTTTCACACCAGCACAATATGTGTTTTTATCTTACGGTAACTCTCTCGGGGGTAGAGATTATCCTGTGTTCTTTACAAAGAAACTAAACTCAGGTAGGTTTTTGGTCATTTCCTCATGGGCACGTGAGTAGGAAGCAATGAAGACCGGGATTCAGGTTTTCTAAGGTAAAATTTTTTACCATCCCCTTTGTATCTCCTTGGTTTAAGCCAGGGTGGTTCTTTAAGGTGTTTATGCTTAGATGTTATTTTCTCTTGTTAATCCTACCATGTGGGGATAAGGCCGCACCACAATTTCTGAGCCAAATT
This sequence comes from Cricetiscus sungorus, assembly GCA_030556225.1. Classification (NCBI taxonomy): domain Eukaryota; kingdom Metazoa; phylum Chordata; class Mammalia; order Rodentia; family Cricetidae; genus Cricetiscus; species Cricetiscus sungorus. The sequence goes on from JANBXA010000616.1 coordinate 2,475,347, forward strand.
GAAGCAAACTTTGTTAAATACTGGCCAGGATGATGGACCTGGGGTTTCCAGACAATGGTGCTGAATTCCATTAGACAGGAGCTTACAAAGGGAAGACCCACAAGGCTGCCTACTTCACCTTCCTCGGATGAGGGTTGGGCAAGCACACATCCTGACGTAATTCCTGCCTGTGTGTGACCAAGCACATCCAATGCAGATGGGGCAACCAACCTCTTTTACGGAAGGGACAACACATGGCTTGTCCTCTTACATGAGCCGCAGCCCCCAGCATTCCAGGATGCTATCTGTCCTCAGGCAAGTGGGGCTTACAGGTTAGAGGTGGGTTTTTTTTTGTTTTGTTTCATAGACCTCTTTAGCTCAGCCATCTAAACTTAAAACATAACTTTAGCTCTTAGGCTTCCATGTATTATGCTTTGTCCAAAAGATAAAGGGGCTTCAGTCTTGTCTCTCAAGTGTTGGGAGGTGTTTCCAGGTAAAAAATTAAAAAGCCAAGACGTCTGTAGGTAAATCTGTGAGCTTTGGCTATCAGTCACCACTCTGGTCAACATTTAATGGGAAAAATTGAGCTGGTTACAAGTAGTAGAAAAATCTAGCCAGGATGACTTAGCCCCAAATAGATTATTCATAATTTCTTAGTAGAAAGTCAAGAGGTAGGAAGTCTGTGGTTGACAAGCCCCACAATGCACCACAGGGTCCCAGCCCTCTGTCCTTTGCAAATTCATTGTGTCTTCATAGTTGTGGTTGAGGGAGCACTCCAGTTACCACCCAAGCATACAAAGCAGGGGACTAGAGCTGAGCTTCTGTGCACAGGGATTGTCTTTCTCCAGTGGAAATTACGGTGTGGCTGCGGCTGTAGCCCAGTGGTAGCGTGCTACCGTGTCAGTGTGTGTGAGGTGCTACCGTGTCAGTGTGTGTGAGGCTCCACTCAATGCCAGTACTGACTGAGGCGTGTCACAGGCTCACGCACCCCAGACAAACACCCCTCCCACCCTAGAGCGTCTATTGTAAGACCCTCAAAATGAGGAGTCCCCCCATTTCGGTCGGGAACCCCAGAACTTGATGTCCAGTCCAGTTGATGCAACATGCAAGAGGCTTTAATGAACGGGATACGTTTGCACAAATGGGGCCCCTCAGCACGCAGGCTAGAGTAGCAACATTTCTCCTGGCGCCGGGTACTTTTAAAGAAAAAACCACAAGCTTAGGGAGGGGGTGTGACACTCTGTTCATTGAATACGTGACATGAGTCACGGGTTCTCTTCTTGATCAGCAGACCTTAGGGCCTCGGGGTGTGCTAATTAATCTTGTCTAAGCAAATGGGAGTTGTAGCAATCTGTTTCTTAAGGACCCTATTTACCACCTGCTGACACACTGAATTCTTGGTATCCAGCTATCTTAGGGCCTTGTGAGGGAAAGTTGCCGGTGGTTAGCAAATTCCAGGGAACTGGGTCATCCTGGCCTGGGTTAGCTTTCCGGGTCAGACTGCCCTGCATTCCAAGTGGGGGTCTCCTTAACTGGACTTTACTTTTGTCTTTCACTATGGATGTGGTGAAGCACCATGACCAAACGCAACTTGGGAAGGAAGGGGTTTGTTTCACTCACACTCCACAGAACTGCTCATCCTTGAAAGCAGCGAGGGCAGGAAGCCAAGCAGGGAGGGTCCTGGAGGCGGGAGCTGATGCGGAGGCCATGGAGGGTGCTGCCTACTTACTGGCTTGCTCCAGCCTGCTTTCTTGTAGAGCCACCCACCCACAGCGGGCTGTGCCCTCCCCCATCAATCTCTAATTAAGAAAATGCTCTACAGGCTTGCCTACGGCCTGGATCTTATGGAAGCAATTTTTCAATCAAGGTCCCCTCTCACGTTACTACAGCGTGTGTCACGTTGGGATAAAACTAGCCAGCATTCCTCGACAAAATACGGCAAGAGCTACAAACCAATTTCGCCTTACAGAAATGTGCATATCTATAGAACAAACTAGCTCAGAGAAGGACGGTGGCCGTGGTGGCCGCGCACTGAGGTAGCCGTGGGCAGTGTATGAGCATTTATGTCCCTCTCCACGACCGTCCCAACTTCGGTTCTGACCTTGGGTTGTATCAGGTGAAGTCTGGTCCCGATGACCCACACTTGGCTCTCCAGGCTGCACAGTGTACTGCCAGGCCCCCCACCACTGCTGGCCAGATGCAGGAAACATTTGATCTGTCTTTGCAAGCCCTCCAACCCAGCCAAGATAGTTTACAACTCTTGTTAAAGACGGCAGTCACGGCCTTTCAAAGATGCCAGATGTGGGCCTGGATGTAACCGACACCCTGCAAGCTGATGAAACTCCACAGCCTTGACCACCAACGCACTGGGTTTGAATTTGGTGCTCAGGAAGGATTACGGGGCACCGAACAGCGCTGAGATCCATGCAGAGCCTGTCTCCCTGTCCCTCTCCTGGATCGTGGTGCACAGGCTGCTCTGTGAACACCGTAAGATCCTGTCCAACAGGCACACGCGTTTGTCAAAGTGCTGGAGAACCCTTGCTTAGGGGGAGCAGGCAACATCCCCGTGGCTAGTATCTGCTGGGCTTGGCTTCGCTTTGATTCGGAGGAAGAACACACGCAAGACGCACGAAGTTGAGTGTGCAGACCATGTGCCATCAAGGAGAAGGGGACAGACCCCACACATTTCTCACTGTGTCCAGAAGCACAGGGCTGTTGACTGAACCCTCATCCGCTGCTGGGTGCTGCTCGCCAGGTTTCAGGGGGAGGAAGGAGCGGTAGGAACGCACAGCTGTTTTTCTGCTCTGTGTGAGCTCTGCTCTGGGAATGAGCCTGGCTCGGGAACCGGCCCACACCGTGGTCCACGCTCCAGCAGCCTGGGGCCAGCAGCCTGGTACCCAGCAACGTGCTCCAAGATCCGGTGAGACCCTGTCCCCTTTCAGTACTGAACTCCAGCTGCTCACCGAATCCCAACTACCGACTACGGGTCATGCAGGCCTTAAGAACTGGGCTTCTCCTGGCATCTGTTGCCAGGGCAGGAATTGTACCAGAATCTAAATCTTTTGTTGTCAATTGTCAGGTTCCAATAAAAAAGCACTGAACCACTAAAACAAAACAAAATGTAGTCTCATGTGGCATCACATCTCAAGGAAGAGACCAGGTTAGGAAAACGTTCCTTTTATGTATGGTGCCACGTGCTTTGTGTGCCGACCAGGATGTAACTGCAAAGCTAAATCGCGCAATGACCTGACAGCTTCTGTTTTCAGATCGCTAATGCAATAAAGTATTTTCCAGTGACAAGACTGCAAACATGCTACGTTTCTGAATCTGCGAGTATCCAGGCTGTGCCAGACTATCGATTCTTTTTCGTTACTCTTTAATTCTTTCTTTATCAGTCGTAATTTTTTCCTTTGCAAGTGCATTGTGGGTAATTTATTTGACAGTTTTGAGTTTCTGCTATAATTTTCAATTCTGCACCCAGAGTTGCACAGACTACTGTTTAGACAAGCGACATGGAAATATAGAGGTTATCTATGTAAAATGATTCATATTTCAAAATAAGGTCTCCTGTAAAATGGAAAAAAAAAGCCCATCACATCGCTATTAATCACACTTTTTATATTACTTTTTTTCCTTGACTGAGGTTTGTTAAATTTACTATTGTAACATATTTCCAAAACACATTAGTTAAATGGGGCTGAAAATCATGCATGCATATTTTATGGAAAAAATGTGTAGATATATTTTCAATTGTAAGCTATAAACTCTGGCTTTCCTTGGATGATTAAAATATTCTGGCCCATTTAAAATGAACTACATAATAAAAGTGATGTACAATAATTTTACAATGCTTAATAATAATAAAGGGCTTTATCTGAAAATGCCCTTTAAAATGCCCTTTCTGTATAGGAAATAAGTGACTGATATGCAAGTAAGATCAGAAATGGAAAAGGAGCTGATAAAATAATTTAAAAATAGGCACAGAGATTTCTGCCTTTGTGTTATAAAACTAAGAAGCAGTGGCTTGCTCAAATGTCTTAGCTGTTGGCAAGGGGCAGCAGGGGGAGCTAGGGTAGAGTGACACAAGAAAAAATAAAAATACATTCGGTCCAGACTTTCTCCAATGTAGGCTTTCTGACTTTAAAGTGAAAGACCCCCACTCAAGGCTAATAGCTTAAGGCCTGGCTTAGCAATGGTAACGCCATTTTGCAAGGCTTCCACATAAACAAGTAAAAGTACAGGACAAGGTCAGTACTCACAGGCTGCCACATCTGGCCTTGGGAAGGGAGCAGAGAGTTCGGAGAAAAACCCAAACATGAGCTAAGTCAGCTATTATCAGATCCCCAAACACGTAAGAGGCTTGTCCTCGGGTGACTCAACGCCTTATTTGAGCTGACCAATGGGACCCCTGTAACTATGCATCTCGCTTCTGTATCCATGCTTTTGCTACCCAGCCCTATAAAAGTCCCTCTCCCCAGCCTGTGGGCGCGCAAGTCCTCCGAGAGACTTTGTCGCCCACAGGTACCTGTGTATCTCAAATAAACCTCTTGCAGTTTGCATCCGCATCCGTGGTCTCGGCTGGGTCTTTGGGTCCAGGGGTCTCTTCCTGGAGGGAAGTCCTCTTCTGGGGTCTTTCAAAAGGACGTAGAGTTCAAAGGGCTATTGAGGTCTGTTGAATGCTTCTCATTGTCAATTCATGTCACGGAAGAGAGTTCGCCCTTGCTCATAGTAGAGGGGGACTTTCAGATCTTCACCCAGGTACCTCACATGAGAACCTGCCCTGGGGTCCCGGCCTCCTCCATCCTGGCAAAGCTGTGGATTCTGAAGCGAGATGGCAAGCTTGTGTTGCCCCTGAGTTACCTTGCAGAGGCAGAAAAGCCAGGAAGAGACTCAGAATGTGTTTATTAATGAATGAGGGCTGAACTATTTATTGTGTCTAGAATGATCCAAAAGATCCAATTTGAAAAGAGACATGGCAAATCAGGCCCAGAAGGAGCAGGTTAATTACAGTGGAAACCATCTCTCTCTCTCTCTCTCTCTCTTTGCCTGAAGACATGATAAAATTTAGATAAAAAATGATAAAACCAAGGCCAGGCAGTGGTGCCCTTCATCTTTAGCCCAGCACTCAGGAGACATGAGGCAGATGGATCTCTGTAAAGTCAGCCTGGTTTACAGAGCGAGTTCCAGGACAGCCAGGACTGTTAACGGAGAAACCTTGTTTTGAAAAAACTACAAAACCAAGAACACTTGAATGTTAATTCGTTAATTTGCCATAAAAAATTTAATATACCGTCATTTTTCTATTTTATTTTACTCTCTGTGTGTGTGTGTGTGTGTCTGTGTGTGTCTGTGTGTGTGTGTATGTGTGCGTGTGTCTGTGTCTGTGTGTGTGTGCATGTGTGTGTCTGTGTGTGTGTGTCTGTGGGTGTGTGTGTCTGTGGGTGTGTGTGTCTGTGGGTGTGTGTGTCTGTGGGTGTGTGTGTCTGTGTGTGTGTGTGTGTCTGTGGGTGTGTGTGTGTCTGTGGGTGTGTGTGTGTGTCTGTGGGTGTGTGTGTGTGTCTGTGGGTGTGTGTGTGTGTGTCTATGTGTGTGTGTCTATGGGTGTGTGTGTGTCTGTGTGTGTGTGTGTGTGTCTCTGTGTGTGTGTGGTGTGTGTGTCTCTGTGTGGTGTGTGTGTCTCTGTGTGGTGTGTGTCTGTGTGTGTCTGTGTGTGTGTGTCTATGGGTGTGTGGGTGTCTGTGTCTGTGGGTGTGTGTGTGTGTTTGTGTGTGTGTGGTGTGTGTCTGTGTGTGTGTGTGTGTGTGTCTATGTGTGTGTGTGTGTCTGTGTGTGTGTGTGTGTGTCTGTGTGTGTGTGTCTGTGTGTGTGTGTCTCTGTGTGTGTGTGTCTGTGTGGTGTGTGTCTCTGTGTGGTGTGTGTCTCTGTGTGGTGTGTGTCTCTGTGTGTGTGTGTCTCTGTGTGTGTGTGTCTCTGTGTGTGTGTGTCTGTGTGTGTGTGTGTCTATGGGTGTGTGGGTGTCTGTGTCTGTGGGTGTCTGTGTGTGTGTGTGTGTGTGTGGTGTGTGTGTGTGTGTGTGTGTGTGTGTGTGGTGTGTGTGTCTCTGTGTGGTGTGTGTGTGTCTGTGTGTGTGTGAGTGTGTGTGTGTGTGTGTGTGTGTGTGTGTTGATCAGTGGTTCTCAACCTCTGTGTGGGTCAAGGTCCAAGGCGGGAAGGGTGTCGAGCAGCCCTTTCACAGCTGCCACCTAAGACCAATGGACAATAGGGATATTTACAATAAGATTCATGATAGTAGCAGAATTATAAAGTAGCAAGGAAGGTAATTTATGGTTGGGGGGGGGTCAGCACAACATAAGGAACTGTCTTAAAGGGGTTGGAGCTTTAAGATAGTTGAGAGCTGTAAAAGTTCTTAACTGGTCTAGGTAATAAAAACTTCGAGTTAGATACAGAGGGAAATGCTGAGAGATCAGACCTCCTTAGCGTCTCAGCAGACAAAACAGTGATTTCCTGTTTCCCCATGCTTATAACCTGTTTCCTCCCAGCCACCTCACTTCCTGTCTGTCTGCACAGACCTCCAGACCTCTGTGGTTAGCTAGTGGCACCTCATACAAGCAAGATACAACCAATACCTTCTGTGGTGATATTTGGCTCGTTTGAGTCAGCACACACCTTTGGTCCCAGCACTCAGGAGGCAGAGGCAGGAGGATCTCTGAGTTCGAGGCCAGCCTGGTCTACAAGATATAGTTCCAGGACCGGCTCCAAAGCCACAGAGAAACCCTGTCTTGAAAAACCAAACCAAATCAAACAAAACAACAAAATCCCCCCAAAACCAAACTAAACCAAACAAGAAACCTCAACTGTTTAACGCATCCTTCCATTGCTACCAGAATTTGCTAAGGTCAGAGCTTGGGTCCTTACAGCCCCACAACCTGGCCTCGGCCCCACATCCTCAATAGCCTGATTAAACCGATATAATGGGAAGAGAAACAAAGAGGTCTGGTGATGCCCCAAGTCTGTCTGAGTTCTTGACAGGAAGTTTAACTTTGGAGACAAGAGGCGTGCAGGAGGAAGCGGTCTGGTCAAGGTATGGCATGCGCTCTCGATGGCGTACAAATCAGAGCTGTGTGGTTCTTTCCTCCTCTGCCGTTTCAGCCGTTTCTTCTTCCCGATGTGAGATACTTGGGGGGTGGGGGATGACATTTTTTCCGTTTTTGTTTTTGCAGGGGAGGGAACCTTATTTCAGTAATCTATAAGCAAAGGATGAGACACAAGTTTCTCTTTAGAACCTTCTGATGTATGGCCAAGGGGAGCATAAACAGGCTTTGCTCCAAGCTCCTCTTCTGGACTGGCCTTCTGGTTGACCTTGATGTCTGTCTATGTTAAGGGATCTATAACCACAACTTCCTTGGGGCTAATTATGATTTTTTTCTAGCTCTCAACATATCTACAGTATAACTCTTGCACCTAAGGCCCAGCGAACATTGAAGAAGGGAGAGGGATGGATGGAGAGATCGGAAGAGCTGGGGAACCAGGAAGTCTTTGTGAGAATGTGCTTTCTGCTCTCTAGCTATCACAAGACAACCCTGAGTGGACTCAGCAGCACGAAGTTACATATTTATTGGGTTGTATGCATATGTAACAACGATGGCTAGAGAGGAGGCCACAGATTTGGGAGGGAAGGGGAAGAGGTGGGAAAAGGATATTAATTTTGTTATTATTTTGAGACAGGGGCTCACTATGCACGCCCGGCTGGCCTTGAACTCAGAGATCCACCTGCCTCTGCTTCTGGAATGCCAGGACTAAAGACCTGTGCTACCACCCCTGTCTGTAATTATAAGTTGTGGTACTTAAAAAGAACTGTTGACAGGGGCTGGGGAAGTAGCTCAGCAGGAAAAGTTCTTGTTTGTCTTACAAGCAGGAGGACTGTCTTTGAACTCATGAGCCAGTGACTAAAAGCCAGCCATGGAAACGCAGGCGTGTGATCTCAGTGTGGGGATGGGGAGGTGGGGAGGGATGGATGTCTGCCCGACCGCTTGCTAGCTCCATCGCTGCAGCTTGCTAGCTGGCTGACGTAGTCTAACCTGCAAGCTCTAGGCCACTGAGAAAGCGTGTCTGGACAATCAAGATGCGTGACTTCTGAGCAGTGACACCCCGCTGACCTCTGGCCTCCGCATTCGGGGAAGCACGTCAGTGTGTGCACACAGCCACATACCTTCGTCCCCGTGAGCACATGCGCCCGGATAGTAACACAGCGCTGGCTAACTTAATCCCAGAGAAACTTTAATGTAGTTGAAATATGTTTTAACACGGCTTGACTTTAGTCTGTTTCGGTTGAGGCCAGCTTTGTTTCCTTGTGTTTGGCACTGTCTTTTGAAGTTATGAGGATTTCTGGATCCTCAGCCAAGTTTGGATTGACTCTGAAAAACAAAACAAAAAACCCCCCAACCCCCCCCCAAAAAAACCAGAAGAAAACAACAAAAAACCCCATGAAACTGTGTCCTGGTTTACTCTCCTGTTGCCGAGACAACACTGAGACCAAAAGCAACCTGGGGAAGAAATGGTTAATTTCCCTGTACAGGTGTGGTGCAACATCAGGCAACATCAGGGAAGCCAGGGCAGGAACCTGAGGCAGGGACCGATCAGAGACAGGTGTGTGTGTGTGTGTATAGTGTGTGTGCGTGTATATATAGTGTGTGTGTGTATAGTGTGTGTGTGTGTATAGTGTGTGTGTGTGTGTATAGTGTGTGTGTGTGTGTATAGTGTGTGTGCGTGTATATATAGTGTGTGTGTGTATAGTGTGTGCGTGTATATATAGTGTGTGTGTGTATAGTGTGTGTGTGTATAGTGTGTGTGTGTATAGTGTGTGTGTGTATAGTGTGTGTGTATATAGTGTGTGTGTATAGTGTGTGTGTGTATAGTGTGTGTGTATAGTGTGTGTGTGTGTATAGTGTGTGTGTATAGTGTGTGTGTATAGTGTGTGTGTATAGTGTGTGTGTGTATAGTGTGTGTGTGTATAGTGTGTGTGTGTGTGTATAGTGTGTGTGTATATAGTGTGTGTATGTGTATAGTGTGTGTGTGTATAGTGTGTGTGTGTGTATAGTGTGTGTGTGTGTATAGTGTGTGTGTGTATATAGTGTGTGTGTGTATATAGTGTGTGTGTATATAGTGTGTGTGTATATAGTGTGTGTGTATATAGTGTGTGTGTATAGTGTGTGTGTGTGTGTATAGTGTGTGTGTGTATGTGTATAGTGTGTGTGTGTATGTGTATATAGTGTGTGTGTATGTGTATATAGTGTGTGTGTGTATAGTGTGTGTGTATATAGTGTGTGTATGTGTATAGTGTGTGTGTATATAGTGTGTGTGTGTATAGTGTGTGTGTGTATAGTGTGTGTGTATATAGTGTGTGTGTGTATATAGTGTGTGTGTGTGTATAGTGTGTGTGTGTATAGTGTGTGTGTGTATATAGTGTGTGTGTGTATAGTGTGTGTGTGTATAGTGTGTGTGTGTATAGTGTGTGTGTGTATAGTGTGTGTGTGTATAGTGTGTGTGTATGTGTGTATAGTGTGTGTGTATGTGTGTATAGTGTGTGTGTATGTGTATAGTGTGTGTGTATATAGTGTGTGTGTATATAGTGTGTGTGTGTGTGTGTGTGCGCGCGCTCTACACGGGCTTGTCATCATCCCTGGCGCGGCACACTCAGCCTGCTTTCTTTTGCAGCCCAGGGCCATCAGAGTGGGCTGGGCCTCCCCATGTCAATCATTAATCAAGAAAATGCACTACAGACTTGATTATGGGCAATCTGATGGAGGTGGTTTCTCAATTGCATTTTTCCCAGATGGCTCTATCTTGTGCCGAGCTCACAAAACAAAAACAAAACAACCAAATAAAACAAAACAAAACAACAAACAGACAAACAGAAACCTAACCAGACAGACAGACAGAAACCTAACCAGACAGACAGACAGACAGAAACCTAACCAGACAGACAGACAAACAGAAACCTAACCAGACAGACAGACAAACAGAAACCTAACCAGACAGACAGACAAACAGAAACCTAACCAGACAAACAGACAAACAGAAACCTAACCAGACAGACAGACAGACAAACAGAAACCTAACCAGGATCCACTGCTCTCCTCCTCCCATCTAGTCATTTATTCTGATTTCATTTCTTTTTTTTGTTTTGTTTTTTTGTTTTTTTTTTTTTTTGTTTTTTTTTTTGTTTTTTTTTGCCCAGAGCAATTCCCAAGGAAAGAACTAATGGAATAGAAATAAGTAATTGTTGATTTATTACTTATGACGATAGTGTGTTCTGAAGTTGGCATTTCAATAAAACCAATGTCCAGGTCTAAACAGGGTTTGACAGGGAAAGCACCCACCGGAGAGGACCAGGTGAGATGTCTGTCCCCAGGATTAACTTGACACCTGTGACTCCCAATTTACACATTGACATTGACCGCATACTAGTGCCATGGTTGGGCTGGTGATGGAGAGACGGAGCAAATAATAAATTCACGTGAGGAGGCACAAAAGATTTGCAGGGATTTGTATCAGCTTTGTAACCAGGCTTACACGTGGGAAATAAAATTTATTGTTGCTAAACAGTGAACTTTTCTCCCTGAGGACTAAACTAATGAGCAGAAGTAAAAATAAATAGCACTGAACTAACTGCAGCAGTAAGACTTCTATAGAGCATCCTACAGGGAGGAAGGAGGAGTTATTCTCTGATACTGCCTAAATAGCATGAGGCCACAATTCACCTGTGTGATAGAGTTAGGCTAATCACGCCCAGCTAGCTGGTCAAAATGTTTAGCTTTATCCAGTTTATTGACTCCTTCCTTCCAGGTCTCAAAGGAAGCATCAATATTTGTTTACATGTCAAGGCTTTATATCCCCAAGCTGTTAAAAAAATTATAATACAGTTTAGGTTAGAAAATTATTCAAAAGGTTTCAATTCAGTGTGTGTTGGCTGCGGAACAAACCCTTGAGACCCTTGAGAGATATTGCCTTGGAAGACAAGAATGACAACCAAAGCATTAGCTCAGCTGCCAAAGGATCAGACACTTCCACCCCGACGTTGTTCAGAAAGGGCATAAAAACATGCCAAGGAAACACACATCTCTCTGACGGTATTTGCCGTGAAGGAATGGTTCCACCAGTGTGTTCTCTGCGTACCATCAGCCATGCTGCAAAGCAGCCTTGAATCTCACAGGGGAGAGGTCCAGGGTCATCCCAACAGGCTGACTGTCAGATCGTTAGCACAGTACCTGGGCAGTGACTTACCTGGGGACGTGCCTCACCCTGCACCTCTTAGGAATAAGATTAGTTCCGACTAAACGTACCGATGTCTTCATCAGCACACGGTGCCTGGACAGCCTAAGGATACCCAGATGCCGGCCACTTTGATTTAAAGACGGTCTCGGGAAATGAGGCTTAGCAATGGCCATGCCTGACCAAGGGGTCTGTTATGGGAGCTCTGGTTGGGCTCTTTGCTAATAAATAAAAGGGACATCTCCCTGCTTTTAGAATGCTTCCAGAACTTGCTTTCATTGATCCAACCATTAGGCAAGCTGGATCCAAGGCAGAAGCGTATAGATTCTATATTATAGGAGATGCTGCTGCCCTTGGAGGACTTACCTAGAGAGTGAGTTTAATTCTTCTTCTTTATTTTTATTTTTTTTCTCACCGGGCAGTGGTGGCACACACCTTTAATCCCAGAACTCTGGAGGCAGATCTCTATGATTTTGTGGCCAGTCTGGTCTACAGAGTGAGTTCCAGGACAATCAGGATCGTTACACAGAGAAACCCTGTCTGGAAAAAAAGAACAAAAAAAAAAAAAAATTTTTTTTCTCTACTTTAGACTGAAAAAGTTGAAAGGCAAATTGTAGATGCTTACATAACATTCATACATATTGTCATCAACAATGTCAAAATTGTTCTTGAGTGATACTAAACCATATGCTAAGTTGAATTCGGCTCTGCTATGGTTGCTTGTCCTGCTCTAGAGGACAAAAAACGAACACAACCACCCTGCAACAGGAAAGCTGTGATGATGGAAAGTGGAGATAAAAGCCGGCACATGCTGGCAATCTCAGGGCTTGTGAGGCTGAGGCCAACTGGTCCTCCATATTGAGACCACGTGGTTTGGGTAGGTATGGCCCCCCTAGACCCGCGGGTGTGAATGCCCTGACCAGTGTGGCACAGTCCTTCTCCAGCACCAAGTCTTCCTGCACACAGCCAAGTCCTGCCACGATAAAGGACTAAACCTCTGGAACTGTAAGCCAGTCCCAACTCAACATTTGCCGTGGTCATGGCGTCTCTTCATAGCAATAGAAACCATAACTAAGAGAGGTGGCCATATTTCTCTGTGGTGTAGCCAATACCCTCCACACCCTGCTGTGTTCACACAGGCGATTAATGCAGCAGGACACTGGCACACAAAGTCACGGCCGTGGGAGGGGGACTTGTTAGTAAGGGGTTCTGGGGAAGGGGGAGGGGCACAAGAGAAGATAATGGGCGGGGTATGATTAAGTATATGATATATATTGGATAAAAAGGCTTAAAAAAAAAAAGTCACCTAAACTACTTTCTTAACCCAATCAGCTGTCTTAGTTGAAGTGACCATATACATGAAAGTGTCTGTCCTGCATCCAATCGGTCCCAAATAAACACACAGGGGCTTATATTAATGATAGCCTGCTTGGCTTATTGCTCAAGCGTATTACTAACAAACGCTCTTAAATTAACCATCACTTTTATCTATGTTTAGCCACAAGGCTTGGTAGGTTTTCTCAGCATCCGGCTGTTGACTGCTGCTCTGCCTTTCCTCTTCCCAGAATTCTCCTGGTCTGGTAGCTCCACCTATACTTCCTGCCCGGCCACTGGCCAATCAGTATTTTATTAAAGCAATATGAGTGACCAATCTTTGCAGTGAACAGGAGCATTATCCCACATCATGGCCACTCCTGGCTGTGTGAGAACACGCTGGCTCCCTTTCACAGACCTGTTTTTCCTTTTCTGTTTTCTTTCTCTCCAACTCCTATTCCCACCTGCCACAACAGCTTTTTTACTGGGGACATCTGGAAGGAGGGAAGGAGGCAAGGAGGCAAGGAGGGAGGAGGTTCAAAGGAATTTGAATCTCCCTGTAGTCACAGAGCAGAAACAAATCCCTCCAAACCTGTTGTGCTTTATTATGTGCATTTATTACTTTCCTGTTTTCGTTGTTACCAGGCACCCATTTAACGAGTTCATAGTCAGCTCCAGGGCAATTCTGTGGAGTAGAAATTGCCAACCTAAACTGAAGCCCTGAATGCATCTCCCTCACCTCTTCCTGGATAGAGGTGAGCTGTAGAAACCACAATCGGGAATGCTGTCCTTCCCTGCCTCTTTTCACAAAGGCCCCTGAACTGCCCTAAGTTCAGCATTTGAACAATCAAAAAACCTCATCTCTGACTGCTCAGAGACCATCATTTTGGAAATTCATCGAAATAGGCAGAAGGAAAAATATTGAGTCTAAAAAAATGCATTTAACTCTGTGGGCATTTTCCCTTTTATGATTAACTTAATTTCCTCTGGGAGATGTTTTCCTTTGAAGTTGTGGATGAATTAGACTCTTTCCTCTCGGAATATTAACACATCATTTCCAACGAGTGGTCTACTTTTTGTGCTTAAATGCAGTTAATATCAAATAGTCTGTTTGTCCTTATTGCCGTTAGTAAAGCTTAGACCCTCATGCTACTTTCTGTCTGAGAGGCATCAGGATATAGGTAATTTTGGAGACAATAATTTTTCTAACAAGTCCCACAGTCCTGTGAATACATCACATGAGATTTGTTGACTTGAAGTCTGATCATGTGATTCTGCAAAAGAAAATGAGAAGTGATGTGACAGAACAGTACATTGTGACCTGAACCCAAACAAAGACTACTGGGGCAAAGGCGTGTGTGTGTGTGTGTGTGTGTGTGTGTGTGTGTGTGTGAGAGCGTGTGTGTGTGTGTGAGTGTGTGTGTATGTGCGTGTGTGAGTGTGTGTGTGAGTGTGTGAGTGTGTGTGCTCGTGTGTATATCTGTGTGTGTGCACATGTGTGTGTGTGTGTGAGTGTTTGTCTGTGTGTGTGTGTGCACGCGTGCATACATGTGCATAGATATGTCGTATGTGTATATATGTGTGTCCCTTTGTGTGTAACATGGGCACAGATGCCCTTCACCTTATGCCTGTTGTTGAGGTGATATCTTTCTTGCACAAATAAAGCCTGTCTGGAGATCAGAGAGAAGGAGCAGCCACAGCACGCCTTACCTCCTCAGCATCTCAGCAGAGGAGAGAGCGATTTCCTGTTTCTCCCTGCTTATATCCTGATTCTGCCCCAGCCATCTCACTTCCTGTCTGTCTACACAGACCTCCAGACCTCTATGGTGATCTAGTGGCACGCCCCGTTCTAGTAGACTTATTTATGCTCAACTACAGGGACTGAAGTCATGATTAAGTCATTTGCCTCATCTCACTCTTTTGACGTAGTGTCCTTCTTCAGGAACTTTCTGGAACTCTCCAGAGCTACAACGACCCCTTGAGCTGGTTCTGCCCAGCACTGTGTCTGGAGAAATCCGTGTGAGTGGGCTTCTGGGAAAAGGGATAATTTTGGGTCCCAGTGAAGTTTCATGAAGATGCATTGACAAGAATGTAAAGCTGAGACGGGAGAGGCAGAGACGGCACAAAGGCATTGTGTGACTGATGGTGTGTGTGTGTGTGGGGCATCTGAATCCACGCTTTTGTGGCAAGCACTTTATTAGCTGAGCCATCTTCCTCAAGCTCTACGCTTGGTAATTGAGAAAAAAAAAATGCTTTTATTGTCTGAGTCACCGTTATTATTTTTCCTTTCTTTCATGGCTAAAGCCAAACGAGCTTAGCACCAAACGGAGAAAGAAATGCTTGTCGACTTCAGTACACACGGAGGCTTTGGAAGATTAAAGCAATTAAAAGTTTTAAAATGTTGTTTTGCCTTTGTGTATAAATCTGCACTCTGTATGCAGTGCCTGCAGAGGCCGGAAGGGGGCATCATATCCCTTGGAACCGGAGTTACAGATGTTTGCAATCTCAGTGGGTGAACCCTGGTCCTCTGGAAGAACATCCAGCTCTTCCTGCTGGCCATCTCTCCTGCTCCATCTTGAGACTTTGAGAGAGCCAGTTGAAGATGCAGCTGCGTTCAGAAGGGTGGGGTGTCAGGACCTGGAAGGCACGGTAGCCGCTAGCCGTGTCTGCGGAAGGCGGTGCTCTCCAAAACGGTGGCAGTAATACCTGACGATGTCAGTAGAGGCCAAGCGAGAGTGAGCCCGGCAGACGGCAGGGCGCCTCACGTGGAAACAGTGGAAAGACGCGATGACATGTGATGGGCTGGCTAGCTGATATGAGGCGGCCTCTGGAACATTACAGAGGGTAGCCCGTTGCACCACACCTGTCCCAAATGTTAAATTGCTCAAACATAACAGGGATGTCTATTGCGGTCACCGGGGGCCAGTGGCTGGATTAGGGTGTAGGGCCCTGGAGGCTTTCATAGTGGGACTCGGCAGTTCCCAGGAACCCAGTCGTCTGTATTCGTCCCTCCTCCCACTCCCCTTCCTCCTCTGCCTTTTTCATTTGCGATGGAGGGGGTCAAATCCGGGGCCTTTCCATGTTAGCCAAACTCCACCGTTGCTACCTTCCCAGCCTCATGCCTGTCTCTTAAAAGCCTTGACCCAGAAGCGGCTAGCCCTCTCTATCCCTGCCCCCACTCATGCTGACGGGTTGCCTTTCTCTCCCTTGCTCCCGAAATGAGTGGGAAACGGACTTGTCTGGGTGAGCGCCTGGTCTCAGGCTCGCCCTTTAGATCTTGAAGAGGAAAGGTGGATTTTGATGGCTAGTTCTTGCCATGTCCACTGTCTCTTGAAGTATTTGTTTAGGGAGAAGTTGGGGGGTGGGGCAGAATCTGTGCAGCATGTTGGAGTTCTGAATTCCCTGGTGCAGTAGATGGGGATGAAGGACGAACAAGGGCAATCGTTTACCCAATCGTTTTCCAAGCAGAGGAGGTGAGTTAGGAGTAGCCTTTCCTGATGTGGGATGTCCGTCTGTACGCTGTGAATACGAGTTGCTTTTATTGGTTGATGAATGAGGCTGTTTCAGCCAATGGCTAAGCAGAGTAAAGCCAGGCAGAAATAAAGAAGGTGGAGGAGATACCATGTAGCTGCCAGGTGATCCGCAGATTAGTAGAAATGGGCTCATTTATAAGGGAGAGAACTAGCCAGTAATAACCCTAAGCCATTGGTTAGACAATTATAAATATTTATTAAGTCTCTGAGTGTTTATCTCATAAGCAGTTGTGGGGACCCTGTGGGCAGAGAGAAACTGGTCCAGGGGGACTGTGTGGAAAATATAAAAGCTTCCAACTACACTTTTCCCCCTCCTCGAAACTGTATGCTCAATTCCATAAGATACTGAGCAATCGAAGCTCCTTTTGTTTGTTTGGGTCTCATATGGCTACAGTGCTGGCTTATGATTTAACATAAGCCATGTATCAATTGTCTAAATTCTAATAGATGCATCCACCAAGTCTTATATTAGCAAGAACAAAATATTTAAGGAATGTGGTCATCCTTCCTTTTCCTTTTAAAGTGTTTCGGAGGACAGTGTGGCTTATTTTTCAAGTGCCTGTCATAAGTGCACCGCTACCCATGTAATAAAGTGGGTTTTCCCTTGTGTGACAAACCAGACACTAAAGAAAAATGAGCTCGGCCTGATAAAATGGCTTTTATTAATCTCCTAATGTTTTTATTTTGTTTTAGAATTATGATTAGCTTCAAGAGAGTAGCAAGCCATTCGCCATCACAGCTAAGTGTTATTGCCATCCAGATATCTTTGGTTAATGCCTGCTGTTTGTTTCAAGCACAAAATGCCCCATTAAGAAAAACAACTCTAATGGGCCGACTTTATTATCAAGAAATTATACCTGTTATGTAAACCTCGCTAATTACGAGCCCTTGGATTTGTTTGGGTGATAAAAATAGATGACGAGAGTCATTTGTTAGGAGGAGTCCTGGGCATTTGCACCAGCTACATAAAAATGAAATGGGATCGGAGAAGAAATGCTCACGAGGAATGGAATTTTCCAGGAATAGATTAGACCAGGAGGCCGTATGGAGTGAGGGCGATGCTTCTCTGCTCGGCCGTTTCCAGCAGGCAAGCTGGATTTCTCACTTTCAAGCCTTTAGGATTTTACAGGTGGGAAGTTCTGGCCATCTCCGCCTGGACACTAATAGGGACCACACATAACTCATTTCCCCTTCCTCCTCCCCCTTCCTCCTCCCCATCCCCTGTTTTCGTTTATTTTCTTTCTTTAAATCAGTTTTCATACACTATATTCTGAACATTTTCTTCCCCTTTCGTCAACCCTGCCCCAGATAACGCCTTACCTGCCGGACTTCTTTCTCATTCTCCTACCACCGCCCTCCATCACCCACCCCAGAATGCCCAAATCCTGCACAGGTTCAAATCAGGTAACATCCCAGCACAGAGGAGCACAGGTCCTCATGTCCCAAGAGGCTGCTTGCAATTGATAATCACCGAGAAGGGGAAATCACTTTTCTCCAATGGAGAGTCGCTGGGCAAATCAACTGCATCCCAGAGCCCAGGAGTAGTAATTTGGCCTTGGCCAACTCAAAGTAAATGGACTCTGTCTCTCTGTCTCTCTGTCTCTCTGTCTCCCTCTCCCTCTCCCTCCCTCTCCCTCTCCCTCTCTCTCTCTGTCCACAACCCTCCCTCCCCTCTCCAGCGTTCCACTGTGTTCTGTGTTGCTCAGGCCAGTCTGGAACTTGTGGCCCTGCCTCAGCCTCTCAAGGGCTGGGAGCACAGGCATTCACCACCACATCTAGATCTCCTGTTCTCTTCTTGACCCAAGCTCACAGCAGTCCTGCCGCCTCCATTTTCTGACTGCTGGGAAGACAGATGCAAGCTGCAACGCCTGGCTATCTGTTCTCGTATTAATTTTTGTAGCCTACATTTCCAACCTGCAGATTAGCAGCGTGCCGTCTTCAAAGCAATGCTTTACTCATTTATTTATGTGTACTAGGCTGGCTTCGAACATGCTATGAAATGGAAGATGGCTTTGAATTTCTGATGCCCCTGCCTCCACGTCCCAAGTACTGGGACTACAGGCACACCTGATTCCTGTGGTGCTACAAATCAAACCCAAGGCTTTGTGCATGCTAGGTAAAGCACTCTACCAGCTACCCTAGCCCGAAGGGTGCAGAGCCGGGTGGCTCCGGCAGAACAGCCTGTCTGCAGCCTCGAGCGTGTTTACCCGTGAAGAGGCTTTCTGCCCACGAGAGACTCGGCTATTGCAATGCAGCTGCGGTTTCCTTGGTTACTGCCCAGGGTCCCATGATGGATGTCAAGGCTGACTGTTGGTTTAGACAGTTTGCCATTTTTAAGCATGAGGCTTTATCATGAAAGCCAAGGCAGGGTTTTTACAATATTTTATCAAGGTGTACAAACAGAACGAGTGCTCGAGCTGTCTTTCAGGACCCCCTTCTCCTCCCTCCCTGTTCATCCCTGTCTTCTGTCTTACAATACAGTATTGTGTTAATAACAAAGGTCTGTGTAAAAATGCCAACTTGAGCTTGGCATAACATCCGTTATAGTTGTCTCCCCCCACTTCTTTCCATTTTTATGCCCCAGCTGCATTATTAGTGTAGATCTTTGTAGTCTGTCAGCTTCACCTGTCTCTCAGGAGGTATTTCTGCTTAATTAAGGGGGCTTGCTGAGCACAGACACAGACAGAGGTAGCAGAAAAGAATTGAGTATGACTTTCAAGTGGAAGAAATCCATCTCGAACCAGGGACAACAGAGTCTGACTCACTGGTGACTCGTCAGGGAGAGGGCAGGGCAATCTGCATTAGGAATAGCTGGGACCAAGAAATCCAACGCTGCAACACTACGTTCTGCTTGCTTCCCTGTGTCTGACCGTCGGCTCGTTTGCTCACACTAGCCTCTTTGGGCTGGTTACAGGTGCCGCAGCTCCAGCACCATATACTAACCGCTTCCCCAACCCCACAGAGCCAGGTCCTTCTCCCTCTGCCTACTCTGGAAGGGAACCCAGGCTGGATTCAATTGGCCAGACCGAGTCACGTGTTTGCTCCTGAGCCAATCACAGAGACTGAAGGCTGAGGCTCTGTGATTGACATACTTGGGTCAAGTTCCTCTGTTGACTTGTTGGCATATGTACACGGGGTTTGAGAAGAATCTATGTGAAGATGCTGTCCTCTACTTCTGGTTTAATAGTTTAGTTTTGCTCAAGTTCTCCTTCCGTCTGCTTATAAAAATGACATCATGGGCTGGGTGCACGCCTTTAATCCCAGCACTCCGGAGGCAGAGACATGCGGATGTCTGTGAGTTCGAGGCCAGCCTGGTCTACAGAGCTAGTTCCAGGACAGGCTCCAAAACAATACAGAGAAACTCTGTCTCAAAAAACAAAAAACAAAAACAAGCAAACAAACAAAATGACATCACGAAGACGACCCTAGTTCTCATTCCCTCTTCATCTGATGTAAAATTATTTTTAACCAAAAGGGGTGGCCAGCGTTTGTTTGACTTGAGCAGGGGGTGCTGCACATGGCAGGGGCCCTTACCAGTGTGAACAGGATTCAGGCCGAGTGGCCCCAGGACACAAGTCCGGCTGAATTCCCTCCCCTTTCATCCCACAGGACAAGAAGTGAATGGGCTTCTACAGAAATCTCCAACCCACTGCTGGAGGGGTTTCCGTGTTTCTGGCACTTGATAATGAGAACCAGAAATTTTTTGTGTGCGGCAAACTGAGTGGGGGAGGTGGGGAATCGATCTTATATAGAGCCTGAAGCCTTTTTTTTCTTTTTGGTGTCTGTCAACCCAAGAGCTCACTTTGGGCTTCCCCGGTCAGCACCTTTGTGGGCAGAAAACAATGCTTGCTAAGTTTCAGGTCTTATTTTTAATTGGCTTGAAGATTTAGTCAGAATAATGCTAGGTACATACAATTATTTAAAAAAAAATAAGAAAAAAAGGGAAAAATCTATTAATTAGCTACCTGCAGGCTGCCTTCTCAAGTCTGATTTAAGCCCCAAGGAGAAAATGACATAGTGCTGTGCTGTACAAGCCAGGTGTGGAAACTACCACCCAGGGAGGAAGCATTAGCAGAGGCTGCCTTGCGAGGGTTCGGGAGAAAGGCCGTGGGAACTCATTATTGGATTACAGTTCCCTTAATTCTTCCCTTCATATGCACGCTGCAGTTCTGTGTGACAACAGCCTCAAAAAGGATCAAACATCCACTCTGCTAATGACAGTTGACGTTTCTAATCGCCTGAGTGGCGAGAACGTCTCATTCCAGGAGACATGCGTAGGGGTGACAGGAATCAGCTCACAGTGACAGGAATCAGCTCACAGTGTAGACCCTTCCCAGAGCTGAACACTCGGAAATGCACAGAGCAGCCAGCCTGGCTACCCCACCTAACTGCTCCCCCCTGCCCAGGCCCTCCGGCTCATCCACCTCACCAGAATTCAGTCAGGAGGCATCTTGCCTCAGCAGTGACATGTTCTTCCAAGCCAGGCAGCCTGTTCACATCCTGTCTCCTTCTATCAGCGCCTCCCTCATTCTCTCTCCCCCATTCTCCCTTCATCTGACACCTCACTAAAGATCCGTGGTGCGAATCTTGATTTAACAGGGCTCCAGGTCCTGCATTTTGAGCAAGTTTTGAGGTGATCCCAAGGCCGATGGTTCCCAGGGACAATCTGAATAGCAAGGGGCTAAGTCACACAGAGGAAAGGGGGGACAGATACCTTAGTTGAGAAGCTGGTACAGCAATTAGGAACCTGTGCTGTAGAGAGAAGGTCTCACACAGCCCTAGCTTACCTCTGAGTTCCCGCTTTTCCTCCCTCCCACCCCACCCTTCCATAGCTTCCACAAGGATGAATATTAATATGTCTTAAAGACTTATTATTTTATATGCATGAGTGTTTCACCTGCATGCATGTATGTATGTACCCACGGAGGCCAGAAGAGGCATTGGATCCCCTGAAACTGCGTTACAAACGGTTGTGAGCTGCTGTGTGGGTGCTGGGAATTGAACCCAGGTCCTCTGCAAGGACAAGGTCTCTAAATGGCCAAGTCATCTCTTCAGTTCCTGGGGGTGTGTCTTTTGAACAGAACCCATTTGTGAGCTAAGCCAGAGGGACTTGACTCTAATGGCTAGCCTACCTAGATCGGGCCTAACCTATATTAAGAACACGTGTAGTAAATATTTCCTGAAAGCAAACTAGGTCTGCCCGAGGGCCTTGACAACAGCAGCCTAGCTGTGTCCAGAGATAACACGGGCCACATCACATCAGCAGATGCCAGCACAATAGATCCTCTCCCCTCCTCCCTCCCTCCCTCCCCCCCGCTCCCCCCCCCCCGGCCGCCACAGGGAGGGGGTATATAAAGCTTGTCCCTTCCTTAATAAACCCAGCTTGTTGCTTCCACCTGCTCTGGGTCTACACCACTGACTCCGAATCTACTTGCCCCGCCCCCTGAGGGAGACCCCTGGGACCCTGTAACGTCAAGTCCCTTTCCTGCAGCCACATACACTTTGGGTAGGTCAGGAAACAACATCAAGAGACAGAGGAAAGCCCACGGTGATGCTTAAGTGAAACTCAGCTAAGTACGTCTTGCTTCCCCTTTGGCTGTGGACTGGCCATCTTTCCCATCAATCCTCATCTTTCCTCTGGGTGGTCACTTAAGTCTGTGCGGTTGGGGCACACCCTGACTCTGACCCAGCTCATTTCTCCACTCAGCTCCTCTAGTTAAGGGAGATGCAGTTTCAAAATAGAAACACTTCCCAGTATTGTACATTGAAAGCCAAAACATTACCTGTTTGCTGTACAAGCTATTAGAAAATACAGCAAATGAAAGCATGGTGGGTAGTCCAGAGAATAAATTTGTGTGCAGTGTGTCAAAACTAGCTGTGCTTCTATGATACCCCAGAACAGTTGCTAAACAGAAAATAGCTTGTGTTCTGGTACCTAAAATGTCAGCAATGTGGGGAGATAGTTAGGAATAGCTGAATGTATACAGTGGCTGTCTTACCTGTTTATTTGAAACAATGACTCTCTTTGTAGCAAGGCTGACTTGGGAATTCCTGATCTTCCTGCTAAGGCCTCCTAATCTCTGAGACTGTATCCACATGAATGGTTCTAATGCCCACCCTGTATATCTTTAGTGATGTAAACAATGAGAAAGGCAGTAGGTTTTACTCAGCATTTGCATGTTAAAGGAGTCCAGATCCTTTGGGTAACTCAAGCTATATTGTGTATCCATGTTTGTGTATGAGATGAACCATGCTGGGCATAGTGGACTATTTGTGGCTTAATGTTTTTACATTCACAGAAAAATGACATTTGTTACTTTTTTCTCACTCCCCCATGTTACGAGTAGGTTTTTCCCCCTGCCGCCATGGTCCCGCCGCCACGCCAGTCCCCAGGAACACACAGGGACTCTGTATTTGATATAATCCTGTTGGCCAGTTACTATCATTGTTTATCGGCTAGCTCTGTCTTAATGATTAACCCATTTCTACTAATGTAGTATTTCCACGTGGCTCATCTTACTGGCCAGAGTGGCTGGCGTCCTACCTCTCCGATCTCTCCATGTTGACTCCTCCTTCCTACTTCCTCTTTCCTCCTTGTCTCCTAGCCCCGCCTATCTTGCTTTCCCATTGGCCAACAGAGCTTTATTCATTAACCAGTATGAGAAACATATTTACAGAATGACATCTCCCGTCACCCCCGTCTTCGATCCTCCTTCAGCCCAGTGAGATACAGCTCTAATGATGAAATTTTCGTCCTATCGTCAGGCCAATGAGATAGCATCTTAGCCACTGTTCTATTGGCTGTGAAGACACACCATGACCATGGTAACTCTTAGAAAGTATTTAAGCAGGGGCTGCTTGCAGTTTCAGAGATTTAATCCACTGTCATCATGGTGGAGAGTTACGTCTTCATCTGAGGTGGGTAGAGGTGGGGGGAGAGACAGAGAGAGACAGAGACAGAGAGAGACAGAGACAAAGACAGAGAGACAGAGAGACAGAGACAAAGACAGACAGAGAGACAGAGAGAGACAGAGAGAGACAGAGAGAGACAGAGAGAGACAGAGAGAGACAGAGAGAGACAGAGAGAGACAGAGAGAGACAGAGAGACAGAGACAGAGACAGAGAGACAGAGACAGAGACAAAGACAGACAGAGACAAAGACACACAGAGACAAAGACAGACAGAGAGACAGAGAGAGACAAAGACAGAGAGAGACAGAGACAAAGACAGACAGAGAGACAGAGAGAGACAGAGACAGAGAGACTGGGTCTTGATTGGGCTCTTGAAAACCTCAAGTCCCCCCCCCCCCACATACTTCCTCCAACAAGACCTACTTCAGTAAGGCCACACCTCCTACCTTGTAATCATTTCAAACAGTTCTACTCCAGTTTCTTAGTTGACTGAGCATTCAAGTCCATGCGTCTATGGTGGCAGTTCTTATTCAAGCCACCCCAGTTTAACACAACGTCCAGTGCTCCTCAATTCAGGTGTTGCAAGGGAGGTCCCTAGGAGTGAGGTCCCTAGGAGTGAGGTCCCTAGGAGTGAGGTCCCTAGGAGTGAGGTCCCTAGGAGTGAGGTCCCTAGGAGTGAGTCCACCCTTCTAGCTGCCCTCACCTCTCCAAGTCCTCCCTACAGCCAGAGCTCCAGTGACAGCAAATACTGTGGACAAGAACCCCCCCTTCTACTCTCTCGTCCATGATTTTATTTTCTCAAGGAATTCCCTCTTTAAGCTTCGTAAGGGGTCACCTGGCAAAGCCGGGTTAGAATCTGGACAGCAAAGCGATACAGCCTGCTTAACTGGGCAAGGCCTCCTGCCTCCCACCCAGCCTCCCTGACATATCCCTTAAAGCCTTTTGGTTTTGGAAAGGGTAGCCTCAGTGCGATAGGGCCAAGAATGTTATGGACTGAATTGCATGGCCCTAAAATCCATGTATGGGAGCCCTGTCCCTAATGTGTCAGCAAGGTTGATTGATGTCATAAGGGCGGAGCCCGTAAATGACAGAATTGGTGCCCATGTAGAAGAGGAAGAGACCAGAGCTCTCACTCTGATCTGTGAGTGATGCCATCTGCAAGCCGTCACTCTGATCTGTGAGTGATGCCATCTGCAAGCCGAGAAGGAAGCCCTCCACAGAGCCCGCCGTGATAGGCTGATTGTGGACGTAGTGTGGTTCAGTCTTCTGTCATCTGCAATGACCTTCATCCTGGAAGTGCAGGTTCATTTGCCAGATTCAGACGTTTCAGTCTCCGGTCCTGCGGCCGTGTTTCTTTCTGCTTACGGCATCCTAGTACGTCATGTTAGAAGAACATGGTTCAGGGGGGAGCTCCTCTCCTGGGGTCTGAGAAACAGAGAGAGGGAGAGGAAGAGAGAGACAGAGAGAGACAGAGATGGAGATAGAGACAGAGAGAGACAGAGAGAGACAGAGAGACAGAGAGAGACAGAGAGAGACAGAGATGGAGATAGAGACAGAGAGACAGAGATAGAGACAGAGAGACTGAGAGACAGAGAGAGACAGAGATAGAGACAGAGAGAGACACAGAGAGACAGAGAGAGACGGAGATAGAGACAGAGACAGAGAGACAGAGATAGAGACAGAGAGAGACACTGAGAGAGATGGAGAGACAGAGACAGAGAGAGACACAGAGAGAGAGACAGAGATAGAGACAGAGAGACAGAGAGAGACAGAGAGAGACAGAGATAGAAACAGAGACAGAGATAGAGACAGAGACAGAGAGACAGAGATAGAGACAGAGAGAGACACTGAGAGAGATGGAGAGACAGAGACAGAGAGAGACACAGAGAGAGACAGAGATAGAGACAGAGAAACAGAGAGAGACAGAGATAGAAACAGAGACAGAGATAGAGACAGAGAGAGACGGAGAGACAGAGACGGAGACAGAGAGAGCGAGTGAGACAGGAGTAGCCCCCCAAGAGAGCTCGCCTACAATTGCGCACCTCCTTTCCACTTGGTGTCACCTCCTAAAAGTTCCGCCGCTCCCCAGTAAGCCACAGGCGGGAGACCCCCCCTTGACACATAAGCCCTTGGGAGAGTATTTCGATCCAAACTAAGCTCACGCCAAGCCACCAAAACCGTGAGAAAATAGGTGTCTGTTGTTTAAGCTGCCCAGTGGGTTAGAGCAGCCTGAGATGATGGATGGATACAAAGGGAGGCCAGGTGGCTTGGAGGAGACGTAAGGTGGGCAGGGGGAGACACAGGGGTGGCCCCGAGGGTGGCACCCGTAACAGCCGTGTCTCCCGGGAGATGCCAACTGCATCTTTTGCATGTAGGGTTTTACTTCTGAAGGGTGGCAGTAGGAGCAGCTGCCTGGTGATGTGATGGCTGATGTACTTGATTTTGGAGTTCTGGTAGGAGAATTACTCCATTCTAGAATGTGCGCGTCTCATGGCGCTGACGGTGAGCTTTGGCCCCACAACTACAGCTTTATGGAAGTTGAAGTCTGAGTTCTGAGAATTTCTGACAGCCCTCATAACCCTTCCCTTAAGGCCACAGCTTCCCACACTGCTGATCTGATCATTAGGGCCTCATTCCTTGAGACTTATTAGGACCAAAAAACAACTCTATCCAGGCTACCAGGAGATGCACAGCTGCTGATAATTAGAGTGAAATAAAATCGATGGCTAAACGAATGTGCGCTTTACGCGCAAAGGTAACCTTTTATTCTTTCCAATTAGGCTTTCTCCTGTGGACCGGGCAGATGAGGCTGTGTTATAAATAGAAGTGATATTTTGTAGGGTTCGTCCGATGGAAATGTCCATGAGGTCAAATGCTAAGCAAGGTAATATATGTAAGTAATGAGCTGAGCCCACACTCAAGCATTTATCCATTTAGTAGTAATAAATGAGCAGAGACGAAAACAGGATCCGAGGAAAGAAGAGCTAAATAGTTTCTTGTGCGGATGGAGGCCAGCAACTTACCTGCTTGCTGGCGATAATTGACTTCATTTGTTAATTGTATTCACGGTATTAATGAGATCATTAGCATAACAGTCACATCCTGCTCTCCCGGCGTCTAAATCTGGGGAATCACAAGTTCCCCACACCTTGTTGCCATAGATATACTCACGCATCCCAATTACGTGCAGATTCAAACACCATCTGTGCCTGTTTTCACACAAGGGCACCCTGAAATCATCCCTTACCTGTTCTTAGGGGGCACTCTCGGAGAAGTTGGTAGCCATCTTTTCAAAGTAATTACGTGTTTTATATTTGCGACAAAGATCCAGATTCAGCTTCTGTAATTGTAGCCATGTCTTGGCTCCAGGCAGACGGAAATGGAAAGAGGAAAGCTTGAGGTGGCTAAGAGAGACCCTGCCTCAAGCTCCCTCTTTCTGCCTCAGTCCTCCTGAAGCCACGCCCATAGGGGTGTGGCCACCATTACAGGTGATACGTGTCACTGATAAGGCTATCTTTCTATTTTTCTCAAATGCCACAGACCAGTCAGGCTTAGCTATGGATTAAGATTCTGGAAGGAGAAAGAGAAAAGTAACAAAAAGGAAGTAGATGTGACCTGTTCACATATGGAGGACGAGGTCATTGACCCAAGGAGATACACAAAAGATAATCCTGTGGCCTAGGAAATCACAATGAACCTTTGGGGCTCCATGCCAGAGTCTTTCATCTCTCAGGAAACTCCAGAGGTTCTGTGAGCTAAGAAATATATCTTATTGAGTTGAAATGTAATACTTCTTTTTTATTGCAGTTTTTACTTTTTTCTTTTGGCAACCTCTGGGTAACTTGAGCTGCTTGGACTCCTATTTTCTCTCATCTCCTTTCAATTGCCTCGGCTCCATTTTAATTAAAATTCATTTTTATTAAAATTCCAACTAGGGGACAGGGACATGGCTTGGCAGGTAAAGGCACTTGGTATGAAGACTGATGTCGGGATTTTGATCCCTCTAACCCATGTGGGAAGGAGAGCAGTGAGTTCCACACTTGACCTCTGATGTGCACGTGAGCACCATAGCGTATGTGCACACATCTGTGAACTCACACACACAGGCACACACATACATGCATGAAAAGCATACTAATGAGCTTTACACTAACATTTGTAGAGGACAAATCATTAAATTCCAAAATCACTTTGCTAAAACATTTGAAAAATGGCTGGTGTTAAAAAAAAAAAATGTCATTTTCCTAGACCCAATATTTGTGTTTACAAATTTCAGTTCTCTAAACTTCAGAGGCTTCTATTGAGATCTACAAAACATGACTCAGTGACTCAAAAAGAAGTCTAGGCTGGGTCCCCACCGACTGACCCTTGAGGCTGTTGTCATAGACAGCCTTTGGCCTTTCAAGCTTGGCACAGCTTTTCCATCCTCCTGTTAAAGAGATAGAAGACAATCATCATGAGACGATGCCCTGTCACCTTCAAATTAAGTAGAGGTGGCTCTCCCAACTGCCTGTGTTTGTTCCCGTGTTTTGACCTTCCTAACTCTCTCATTACACATTTAAAGAATTCTCTTATTTGTTTATTGTGCACGGGTGTTTTGCCTGCAGGTAGGCCTGTGCACCGTGTGCATGCCTTGTGCTGCAAAGGCCACGATGAGAGTACATTGGGTCTCCTGGAAATGGAGTTGGGGACGGTTATGAGCCACCATGTGGGTGCTGGGAATTGAAGCCAGGTGCTCTGGAAGAGCAGCCAGTGCTCTTAGCCTCTGAGCCACCTCTCTAGGAGCCCTTCTCTCTTATAAATATTATTTTGGGTTTATTGGGATAAACAATGATCTTCTCATCTCTCTAGGATCCCTTCTCTCTTATAAACATTATTTTGGGTCTATTGGGATAAACAATGATCTTCTCATTTCTCTAGGATCCCTCCTCTCTTATAAACATTATTTTGGGTCTATTGGGATAATCAGAATAATCTCATCTCAAGATACTTAATCATATCTGCAGAGTCCCTATTGCCATGTAAGGTGACAAATTCCCAGATTCCAATGATTATAACACAGACATCTTTGGAGGTTATCTAGCCTGCCGTATCAGACTTTGGGGTGGTAGCTGGAAAGAAACATGTTGGGCACAAAGGGTCTGAGGTCAGGAAGTCGTAGTAGAAAAAGATAAGTTCCTAAAAGGGTCCATTCCATTTAGTGTTTCAGGCCAAGGGCTGGGAGTCTCGGGAGGTAGAACACCTGTCTGGCATGGCCGAAAGCTCTGGGGTTCATCCTGAGCCTGATAAACAGGGTCCCGGAAGGCTGCTGCCTAGCCACCGTCTCATTCCCCTCTCAGATCCCATTTGTAAAATGTCACAGTGTACCTGGGGGTGGCTGACTTCTTGGTTGTGTCCGAGGCAAAGAGTTAACGGATTTGCTCAAAGTCATATAGCTTGTTAATAAGATTATAACGTGAAATTAATAGGGTGCTAATCTGCTGCTTTGGTTTAAGTCCCCCTACCCGTGTCCACACTGCTTGGAGTGTAATTTATGCACCTGTGGTGCAAATCAAGCTGTGATCCTGAACACTGACGCTTGGCAGGCCTCATTATGTACCTGCACCCCAAGTATACACAGAACATGTTCCTCTCTATTTCCCCCTTCCTTTCTTTCTCCATCTATAGACTCAGTTAGATGTAGGCTTCTCTCTCTCTCTCTCTCTCTCTCTCTCTCTCTCTCTCTCTCTCTCTCTCTCTCTCTCTCTCTCCCTCTCTCTCTCTCTCTCTCTCTCTCTCTCTCTCTCTCTCTCTCTCTCTCTCTCTCTCTCTCTCTCTCTCTCTCTCTCTCTCTCTCTCTCTCTCTCTCTCTCTCTCTCTCTCTCTCTCTCTCTCTCTCTCTCTCTCTCTCTCCCTCTCTCCCTCTCTCCCTCTCCCTCTCTCTCCCTCTCTCTCTCCCTCTCTCCCTCTCCCTCTCCCTCTCTCTCTCTCTCTCTCTCTCTCTCTCTCTCTCTCTCTCTCTCTCCCTCTCTCTCTCTCTCTCCCTCTCCCTCTCCCTCTCTCTCTCCCTCTCTCTCTCTCTCTCCCTCTCTCTCTCCCTCTCCCTCTCCCTCTCCCTCTCTCTCTCTCTCTCTCTCTCTCTCTCTCTCTCTCCCTCTCTCTCTCTCCCTGCTCTAAGCTCTGAAACCCCATTCTGCCTGTGATATTTGTTTCTCCATGTAATGCATTGTACACAGATAGAATGTTAGACAGTAAAGTTCACAGAGGGCTAAGTCTTGTCTGCCACCGCTGGGTGTCACTTTTCCTGGGGTGACAGCTACAAGTGTCTACTCACCTCAGAGAGGGAACTAATGAATCAAAGTATGGATACCACCAAAGCCCAACATAGTGAACCGGTGAGTTTTATTGGGATTGCTTCCAACCAGAGCTAAGCTTCAACTGGCTACAGCGTAGGAAACTTTATTATGCTGGACAACAAGGGCTGCAAAGATGGCAAGTGTGTTAGTCAGGGTTCTCTAGGGGAGCAGAAGTCATAGAATATGTGCATGTGTGAACGGTAATGAACGGAAGCGCAAGTCAACTTATTTTGGCAAGAATAAATAAGTTGCCGGGCATTGGGAGGCAGAGGCAGGCGGATATTTGTGAGTTTGAGGCCAGCCTGGTCTATAGAACAAGTTCCAGTACAGCCTCCAAAGCAACACAGAGAAACCCTGTCTCCAAAAACCGAGAGAGAGAGAGAGAGAGAGAGAGAGAGAGAGAGAGAGAGAGAGAGAGAGAGAGAGAGGAGGGAGAGAGAGAGGGGGAGAGAAAGAGAGGGAGAGAGAGAATAAATAAATTAGTACAGGAATGTGGTATAATACATAAAAATCTAAACTGAACATTTGTAAGAAATATGTTGCTCTGAGAGACTGATGCCTCTATGCAGAAAAGTGGAGAAAACACTAAACAGACGAAAGAAAATTCTGCTGCTTCGGTCCTTGTCTGCCGATAGTCTTACCTGAAGCTTTTAAGAAACAGTCAATCACACAACAGCAACATCTGTCTGACAGATTTCCTTTTGTCCTGGAGCCCAGCATCTCTTTCTGGCCCACTGAGCACGTTTATTGGAAAGTTTTCGTGGATTCCAGAGGAAACACAGATGTGTTTATTTACTTCGTTGACTGTTATTATTTATTTATTTTTGGAATGGCCTGTTTAAATGAAGGTGGTGGTCCTGGGTTTGATGCGATGGGTGGCCATGCCCACTGGCGGGGAGCACTGCATTATGGGCACTGCCAGAGAGTCAATAGCAGGACAAAAAAAAAAAAAAAAAGCCAATTTGTAGTGTGTGTGTGTGTGTGTGTGTGTGTGTGTGTGTGTGTGTGTGTGAAGAGTTGGTAGGATTCTTGGGGGTTTTTCTTTTGAAGGTCATCTTCTGATTTAATGGGGTTTTAACTGTGTATGTGGCCAGGATAAAGGATTTCAGTGAAAAAAAAATCAAGATCACATTAAAGCATAAAAACAAACAAAAATCATCTTATGTTTATTAACTGAAGACAACTTCCTATCCCAGTGGATGAACTCATCACTTATGTAAGTGACTATAATTGGCAGTTAAAAATATCTTTAAATGCTTATGTGTATGTGTGCTTTGCCTGCATGTGGGTCTGTGCACCACGTACGTGCAGTACCCGTGGAGGCCAGAAGAGGGCACCAGAGCCCCCGAACTGGAGGTATAGAAGGTTGTGAGCGGCCGTGTAGATGCTGGGAATTGAACCTTGGTCCTCTGCAAGAACAGCCAGAGCTCCTAACCGCTGAGTCATCTTTGCAGCCCATGCTGTTTTGACTTCTTAAAACAGGCATTTATACAGTTTGACTGAGTGTACTAGCTTCCAATTAAACTCAACTTCATGAAACTCTATAGCAAACTCGAAGCTCCTATGAGACATCTTGCTAAGGGCTGAAGTTACAAGAATGAGGAAGACAGTAGTGGATCTTGTTTTCCAAGTTTACATTCCAGGCAGGAGGGCGGGGTGGGAGTGGGGCGGGGGTGGGGCGGGGGCAGTTGGACCAGTGCTTTGATAGGTGAAGAACAATAGGAATCGGAGCCAGGGGCTTCATGCTCTAAGGAACGGCTGACAAGCCTGTCCCAAAGAGGCTCAGCTGAGTGATTCCCGGGCTCAGCATGAGACAGATGAGGATCAGCTACGCAAGATCTCCACAAGACAGAGCACGCTGTCACCCTGTCACGAAGGGCAGGGCAGGACTCCACTTCTCCCTGGGGATTTTTAAGCATAGACCCATTCACGGGTGACGGGGAGTTGTTTTGTTCAGTGATGTAACCAGGGGTTATGGTTCTCACGTTCCTGTGAGCAAATTTCCACCCAAGATCCTCGTATGAGTTGGGGGTATCAGCTCAGGCTGGATGGGCAGCAGGCGTCGGGTGGAGATGGATGTGGACACTCACTGGCCAGGTGGCCGGTGACCAGAGGCAGAAGGAAGAGGCGCGGGCAGGAATGGTTTCCAAGCAGGATGAAGTTCAGTTACCTGTGCTGAGAGTCCAGGGAGGTTGGGCGGGACAGCCTGGCTCTAGGGACCCATGCCACACTCAGTCCGTGGCCTTGTCCTGGAGGCTGACAGCTTGCTTACCGTTTCTCTCAGAGTGGCTTCCTCCAGAAGAGTGAGCAGAGCAGCACGCTCCCACGTCTGTCTTACTCAGCCTGAAGGCATCTCCTCTTGTCTTTCAGCAGTTGTTTTTATAAAAGACGGTCTGAATTCTGCTTTAAACGACTTCCAGGTTAAGTTAGTTGCTACAGTTCTTGTTACCTGCAGTTTAATCCCCACCAGCATAACCTGCAAGCTCAGAGGAGTGTGCGCCACGTGTGGATGGCCAGTAAATGCATTTGGTGTGAATGCATTTACGTGGGGGAGGCTAATGGTCTTTTAAGTGCAGGCTACTTAATATTTAATTGCCAATTGGTTGTGATGCTTCAAAGAATCTTTGCAGAAGGACCTAAGACTCATATGGCCGCCCCCCATTCATCTGTCAGGTAATGTTTGTGTTGAGATAGCGGTGGGGGCACCGGCCCTTGGTTACAGGCTGCGTCTGTAGGGACTAAGTCACTCGGACACAGGAGATGATGGAAGGAAAAATACCATGGGTGGCAGTCATTGGCAGGGTGGTGGGTGGGCGACAGGTAGAGGCTGGCATCTGGGTTTCTTTGCAAGCCCAAGTGAGTTCCATATATATTTACACCGTCTATGCTGAGGTGTAAGTGACCGTCTCTCCTACATCTTTCTATCATCGCAGAGGATCTTCAGCTCTTTGCTACAGTTTAGAAAACTCCCTCGACACGAAGAGTTAGGGAAGTGGCCCAGCCCTATCTACCCGGGAAGTTTCTCGTGTTCACGATGTCTAGCTACTCTCTGCAGTCAAATGCGCCACCGCCAGCTATACCCCCACTTTGAGAACTATGTTTCTTAAATGTTGAACTATATTCCAAAGTATGTTGAAAATAATGTGACACACATATATATATGTGAACACACATGTAATATTAGTATGTGTCATAGTACATAATATAATAAAAAAATGTGTATAAACATATTTTATGTAGCTACATATAAAACACACACACACACACATATATATATATATATATAAATAAATATAATTTTAGACAGCTTTTCCTATAAACATCAGGGCAGCTTGGAACTTGCTATGTAGCACAGGTTGACCCCAAATTAAAATTCTCTGGTCTCAGCCTTGCAATTACATGTGTGTACCCGCAAGGGTAGCAGGAGTGCCGTCTACGAAGGATGTAGACTCCAGCAAGTTTCTGAAATGTCCCATCGCAGGGGACAGCACACTTAAACTGTCAAGACTTCTAAAACGAGAATTTAGTCAGCACTTGCCTCAAAACACTTTCCATTCTGCAGAGAAGAACCACAGGGAGTTTGTCCAAGTAATAAACACTCAAGAATGAGGACAGGGATGGAAGCCTTCCTCCACCATATCTCAGGCTAATGAAGCAGGTGTTTTCCTGGCCATTCTTCACTCCTGCATCTGGAGCCACCCAGGCAATGGACACAACCGATCTGCTACTAAGCTTTGCTGAGCACTGTTTAATATCCCAGCTGAAGAGCCATGGGCCACACTTGAGGAGGAGGGTGCAATTAAACCCGTGTCAATTCTCAGCCTCTCTCCCCTCCCCTGTGGATGCTGTGTTTTCTCATTATTGTATCTGACTGTAATAGGTCAGGGACTGCACCCTCCATATAAACCACTCTGAAATGTAAAAGATTCCATTAATACACTTCAAGACAGTATTTAATGTGTATATTTGAACAAATTGGATATGTCGATAATTATTGGGGCTTCTGACTTTTAAAGAATATGATTTTAGGCTACTTTAAGGTTCACAGAAAAGTTAAGAGGGGTGAATAGGTATTTATTTCTCACGTCCCCACTGGCCCTGAACAAGCACAGTCTCTCCCATTATCTGTGTCTCCAGCAGATTAGCACATTGGGGTTAACCTAGACACACCAGCAGCACTATCTTAGTTAATATGTGGGCTCACTGTCACATGTCTACCATTGTAGTGTCATACACATCTCTTAATCTGTTTACTATCTAAAAAATTAGTAATTCAGTTTCGCATGGTGGCTTATGAAGGTAATCACAACTCATGGTAGGCTGAGGCAGGCGGATTTCAACTACCAGGCCAGTGTGGTAGGCCGTATTTCACAATAGCCCTCCAACCCTCATGCCATAATTCTTTAATATAAAATAGGCGATGAATGTTAAATTTCCAACTGTCTCCTAAATTTTATGCATGTCTTCCTGTCTGCTCCAGGGTTTACTGTAAATGTGACCAAACAGGCATGCTGCCCACGTGTGTGGCTGCAAGTGTGGGATCCAACAGGAGGGTGGCACGAGATGAAACTCTACCACTTGGCAGGGTCTTTGCACACTATGCTAGAGGGTTTGGAATTACAAAGAATGTTACTCTGCGGTAGTGGGCTATGATGGGATTGAATCTAAGGCAAGGGATGTGGAGGGTGGATTTTACTGAGTCTGAAAGACACTTCACAAATATTATCTATTATCTATGTCCTTCTGCATGCTGTGGATATGTTTCTTTTATTGGCTGATGGATAAGGCTGTTTTGGCCAATGAACAGGCAGGAAAACCAAACAGGGACAGAGAAAGATAGGTGGAGTCAAGGAGCTGCCGGGAAGGCAGGATGTCCGAGCATTCTCTGTTAAACCAAGACCATGTGGAGGCAACATGGATGAATAGGAATGGGTTAATAATTGAGAGAGAGCTAGCCAATGAGAAGCCTGAGACACTGGTCAGACAGATGATAATCCATAGAAGCCTCTGTGTGTGTGTTTGGGACTAAAAGGCTGTGGGGACCGGGCAGGACAGAAAGTTCCGTCTATAGATAGAAGTGACCTAAAATGAGCTGGAAGGTGGCCGGCAGGGAGCACTCTACCTCTAGAGAGAGGTAAAGGGTTCGGTGGTGTGGAGGCAGGGAAGGCAGGCTTGCTGCAGGGAGGTGAGGAGGTTAAGTCTAGACATGGTGGATCTGTGGAATGGGAGAGTACAGTAGAAGTGCACTCACTCAATGTAACGCTGTTCCTGTGTGTTTGTGTGGGTGTACATTCACGTTTGTGTGAGTGCCTCCATAGTCCCAGGAGGACCCGAGGGAGGAAGCCCAAACCTGTTTATGGATGCATTGCGAATGCAAAAGCTTTCCAGTCTTTCTAAGAAGACGCTGTCCACAAACGTGTTGTCAGAAATCCCTTAAAATAAGGTAGAAACTCCAGGACCAGAGAACTCAAGATTCAGCATCATCTTCCTTTGTGTGTCCTGCGACACAAACGCAGACATAACACTCCGAAGAAACAAAGCACTGAAACAAAACCAAACAAAACCTCAAATCAAACAAACAGCAGCCACAGCAAATCCTTCATCAGCAACAAACCAAGGTAGAGGCTGCAGGGTACACTAAACATTAGGCTGAGATAAAGAAGGAAACCAAAGAAAAATGTCCTGGACAAATGGTTATGAGACATAGGCTGTCCTTGCGGAAAGCTATTTCTGAGTCCAGTCAAAAGTAACTCTGAGAGCGACCCTACTGACTGGCTTTGTGTGTCAACCTGACACAAGCTAGAGTTCTCGAGGAAGAAACCGCAGCTGAGATCCAGCTGTAAGGCATTTTCTCAATTAGTCGTCAATGTGGGAGGCCCAGCCCATGGTGGTGCTGGTTTCATATAAGGAAAAAGCAGGCCGAGTGAGCCAGTAAGCACCCCCCTCTACGGCCCCTGCCTCAGCTCCTGCCCCAGGATCCTACCCTGGTTGAGGTCTTGCCGGGTCCTCTTCGACGATGAGCAGTGATGTGCGTGTGAGCCAGACAAACCCTTTCCTCCCCAGCCTGCTCCTTTTCACAGTGTTTCATCTCATTACAGAAACCCCGACTAAGACAGTGACAGATAAATGATCAGAGCTTGTGGAGAAGACCCCGTCATTTCAAGAATGGTCCCTTTGCTTCCTGTTTGTGGCTCCCTCTGTGAGCTGTTGCTTTAGCTGCCCGCGACCTCGCCTCTGCCATCATTTTAACACTGTAGCTCATGAATTCTGTCTTGACAGCTCAAACCACATGAAGATTCATGAGGAGAAAGAGAGCGGAGTCCTTGTCAAACCGACTCTCCATGTGTCCTGTGCCCCCTTTTGCCCTTCCCTGCCCATTTACTGACCTCCACCTGCAGCCGTACAAACCTGTGGTTCTTAATTCATAATTTAGTAAGATTATTTCATGTGTTGTTCTGAAGTTTGTTATTCTTAGTGGATACACTGTTGATTGTTGGTCCCCACTCCCATTGTCCCATGTAAATCTTTATTTTGCCCGAGTTTGTCCATTATAATCGAACACATCCACAGATGGCACACACACCCGTGTTTTCCCGCAACCTTTGTGTCTGCAGGTGGAGTATAGACGGATATTCCTTATCTCTACAAAGAGCTACGAACACTAGGGGCATAGTCTCCTCTATGAGGTGCAATGGCAGGTTGGCAGAGAGAATTCTGGGAAATGACATCATTGATGAAAAAGCAATATTGTCGTCATGAAAAAAAAAATAATTCCAACGTTTGGCTTTCTTTCTGTAATCCTAATTTCCTGCTTTTGAATATAATTTTTAAATTTTATTTAAGTTCTTTAGGCGGCTCCAGTTTTCTATTTTAGCAATGGTATGCTTCCACTATGGCATTTTAAGACAGAATTTTTGTTCCCCACCACTCTCTTCCCTACCTGGCCATCCTTGTGCCCCCCATGTCCCGTAACCTGGCATTGTCAGGTGACCTGTTGTCCCTCTGCCCATCATTTCCAACGCCTGTTGTTCTTATTGGTTTGGATATAATTTCGATTCCACGATGAGACCACAAGGTCACAGGATGGAAGGTCTGTTTCAGTTTCCCACTGTTACAAATGATACAAAATGAATATTTTATATAAAACTTGACAAATGTATGGATGTTTTTATCAGATGGTTCCCAGAAATGGAACCGTGGGGTGAAAAATATTTACATTTTTAATGGATCGTGTCAAATTGCCCCACACCAGGCTTTGCTGGTTCATTTGTCCTGTTCTCAGCAATCCTGTTACCGAGTGAGTGAAATGCAAGTTATTTTCATTCTCATTCCTGTGCTTCGTGAGGAGGAGTGCGCTGCAAATCAGGCCCCACTTGCGTTTCTTGCTATATGAGCTGCACCATCACCATTTCCTTCTCTGTTGTTTCTTTTCTTGGTATTTGACAGGGGTTTCTTTTTTATGTCCGTATTTTTTTTTTATTTTATTACATATACAGTAAATATTTTCTCTGTCATTTCTTTTATTTATTTAAAGTTGTTTTCAGTTACATGTGTATGTATGGGCCTGTGTGTGGAGTTCCAGAGGAGAGGGCTGGATCCCTTCCAGGAGCTGTAGCTTTAAGGAGATTAAGCACGGTGGGTGCTGGGTACCAGGCCAGGGTCCACTGCAAAGAGCAGTAATTTCTCTTGGCTGCAGCGCCATCCATCTCTCCAGCTCTTCCTTCTCTTAAGAGAAAACATTTTTGTTAATAGTGCAAGGATACAAAAGAGTATAAACGAAGTATATTCAAACCCCAAAGAACGGCAATGTGACAGATTCCTAGGAATTCAAGATCTTGATAACGAGTTTGTGCCTCCTCCTTGGCCTTCGAAGCCCACCCTCTGGCTCCACACTTAGTCACCACCCTGAAATTTGAGTGTCTTTTCCTTAGTTTTCCTGAGTGCTTTTAAGCCCACAAGCAATATAGCATTGGTGGGCTTCCAACTTTATATAAGCAGAATCATATAATAAACCTAATTTTTTTCTCGGTCAGGTGTACCATTTTTTTTTTAATGGTTGAAGTGCATTTCCGTATGTAACTATAGCAATCCCTGCA
Source organism: Cricetiscus sungorus (assembly GCA_030556225.1). NCBI lineage: Eukaryota > Metazoa > Chordata > Mammalia > Rodentia > Cricetidae > Cricetiscus > Cricetiscus sungorus. Next base: position 2,512,786 of record JANBXA010000616.1, read on the forward strand.
CCCTTCCCACGGGGTTTCGTGTATGGCAGACTGACCTCTTGGGTTGGAGATGACCTTGAACTTCTAAGTACAGGCGTCATAAGCCTAGACCACCACGCCCGAGTTATGCCCTGCTGGGGATCAAACCCAAGAGTTTGTTCTAGGCATGCACGCCACCAACTCCCCACGACGCATCGTTTCTTTATCATGCAGAGACTCTGGGTTGATTCACACTTTAGCTGCTGTAAGTAACGCAGTCAAATATCCTTTTGCATTTCATCTCCTGTTGCTGTGTATCCCAGAGTATGATTGCTGGGGCACAGGCTGTTCTATTTCTAGTTTTTTGTGGAATTTCTTTATTTTTTTCCCATGAATAGTTCTACTAATTTGCATTCCCCCAAACAAACAAACAGCATATGAGAGTTCTCTTTTCGTCTAATCCTCACCACTGGTTGTGAACTTTTTCAATTTTTTTTTTTTTTAATGTTAGCCATTCCGACTGGGGTGAGATGATTGTGTTGTGTGTGTGTTTTTTTTTTTTAAATTTAAATTTCTCTAGTGATCAGTGAAATAGCATTTCCCCCATATACTGTCCACATCATTCTCCAGTCTGTTTATAAAATTGAATTTCTTGCTTTTCTGATGTTCTGATTTTTATCTCTTCTCCCTTCTCAGATTTTCTTATGTATTCCAAATATCAAGCTTGTGAGATGGCTACCTTGCACATGGTTTCCTCCGCTCTGCACGTTGTCTCTTGATTCTATTATTTCTTCTGTAACACAGAACTTTCTTAATTGCATGCAATCTTAATTTGTGTATTTTGATTCTGTTTCCTCCATCTGTAGGTTTCTACTGAAGATTCATTGCCTACGCCGACATCTGAAGATATTTCCCCATCTCTAGGTTTACTATTTTAGATCCTAGATCTATTTGAGTTAATACTTGTGTGTGGTGAGAGGGAGGGACCTAGACTACTCTTCTGCATATACAATCTAATTTTTTGTCAGTACCATTTTTGGAGAGACTGCCTTTATTCTTGGCACCTTTGTCAAGACCCAGCTGGCTCTATGAATGTGTATTGGTCCGCGGGTTCTCTCTCCTGCTCTGTTAGTCTGTGCATCTGTTTTGACATCGATGCCATGCTGTTTTAGTTCTTATAGCTTTGTAATATTAAACACATCCTTGGGCAACCTCTCATTAATTGCGTTTCTAAGATTCACCCACTTTGCTGCGTGTAGCTGTAGCTCTCAGTGGCAAACACATATGAAACAGTGCAATGTTTACAGTAATCCTCTGTTGATGGACATTTGCATTGGACCCAACTCCTGGCAGCTCTGGTCCCCCATAACTCAAACACCCGCGATGAGTCTTTGAACATATTACTTGGTGCAGGGTTTTTCTAGGAGTGGACAGGTTCCAGGTTATGTACATCTTGTGCCAAAGGGAGTTTTAAAAAACAAAGAATTTCCATTCCCACCGGTAGGTGGGCTTCTCTTAGCCCACACCTCTGCCAATGCTTGATTATCTTCAAATCTGACAGCATTGTTTGTCTCTTCTTGTTCATTGGCGACTGCTCTTTATATAAGTGGTCATGGATGGTTTGCTGCTTGTTGGTCCCTTGCTTGTGCCCCCCCATTTTTTTTAAAGATTTATTTATTATTTACACAGTGTTCTGTCTGCATGTATGCCTGCAGGCTAGAAGCCAGAAGAGGACACCAGATCTCATTACAGCACCACCATGCGATTGCTGGGAATTGAACTCAGGACCTTTTAACCAGTGCTCTTAACCCCTAAACCACCTCTCCAGCCCCTAACCTTTGTTCCTTCTTAACAGGATCTTGGTGAACAGAAAAACTTCCCAGCCCAGGTCACAGAAACAATCTTCTAGACTGTTACAGGAGCTCTTCATAATCTTATCTTTTTGTTGTTATTGTTTGTTGTCTTGAGACAGGGTCTCACCATGCAGCTTTAGATCTATATAGCGGAACTCACACTGTAGACCAGGCTGGCTTCTGACTCGGACATCCGCCTGCCTCTGCCTCCTCAGTGCTGGGATTAAAGGCGTGCACCACCACACGTGGCAATGATTTGTCTTGTCTTTTATATCTAAGTATATTCTCTCTCTCTCTCTCTCTCTCCCCCTCTCTCCCCTTCTCTCTCTCCCCCTCTCTCTCCCTCTCTCTCTCTCTTTCCCTCCCCCCCTCCCCCCCGCCCCGCGTCAGAGGACAATTCTGTAAAGTCAGTTCCCTAAGTTTGTTAATCGCTGAAGAACTGTATATATAAAGTCATGCACTCAGTGTGCTTACAGGACGTCTCAGCTGTCTCTCCCAGCCCTCCATCCCTGCACCGCTCTTCCTCTCCTTTCTTTCTCTTTCTTGACCACAGCTTGGAGACAGACGATCTGGAACCAGTTCCCGCCAACATTCCTTCGCTCACCAGCACCCGAGAGACCCCCAAAGCCCTGCTGTCTGCTTATGTTTACTCAGTGCGTTCCCATTGTTTTCCAGACAGTACCTGGGTGAAGCTGGCGTGCTCCTTAGAACTAAGAAAAGCAGTTTAGCGCTAAGATTGCAAACCACGGTGTAGGACACCTCTCAGTTTGCGGCGGCACCAGCGTGGACACGGCTGCCCAGCCCTGTGCTGCCTGTGGAAGCCATGCTCTCCGTGTAATTATGACTTGGAAACAGACCAGCTCTGTCTCCCTTAGCCCTTGGCGGCTGTCAGTTCTCAGCCTGATTTCCACATCTGTAGATGCCCCATGCCCTACAAAGGAGCATTACCATGGGTCCTCATGGTGGGAATGTTGCTGGTGGCTGGTGGTGATAGTTTCCAAGATCCTATAAGCATTTGACAGGACACAGAGGGACGAGGAATGGGCACTGCTGGCTGGTTCACGTTTCCGTGCTAGAAAAATATCACCGGTATAAAATAACTGGAAAACAGGGCTGTTTGATTTTCTCCACTTTTTAATCCCATTTTCTTGCTTTCAAAGACACTTGGCCATGAGTATAAGGTGACATACATACTGCCGCCTGTGAGGAATTGTTCCAGGATGCCTGAGTAAGTTTCATTGCTCAGTCAGGAAATGATACAGCTTATACTAATGCAGATGGCTTATGACACAGCTGAGTCTGAGTCCATTGCTGATATACCCTCCTCAAACAAGCAACTGCTATAATGTGGTGGTTTGAGTGGGAATGGCCCCCATAGGCTCACGTATTTAAATGCTTAGTTCACAATTGGTGGAACCGTTTGGACGGGTTAGGAGGTGTGGCCTTGTTGGAGGAGGTGTGTCACTGGGGGGTGGGCTTTGGGGTTTCAGAGTTCTCACCATTCCCATCTGATTCTCTCTCTGCCTCGTGGCTGTTGCCTCACGATGCTCTCCGTTCCGGCTCCAGTGCGTCGCCGGCCTCCATGGTGCTCATGGACTCGAACCGGAAGCCCCATAAACTCTTTCTTCTATGAGTTGCTTGCCTTGGTCGCGGCGTCGTCCTCACTGTGACTGGAAGGCCGCCTCTACTCTTCCTCCCACGGTTATGGGTGAGAAGGCGGGAGTGCGTTTAAGTGATTTGTCCAGGAGGACAGCAGCAGAGCGGGCAGGCAGGAGTCATACACGTGTGCCCAGCTCCTGATTCATGCCTATGTGACCTCTAGTGCTTCCCCATCCCTTGGTGAGACAGGGCCTCTCTACACAGCACTGGCTGTCCTGGAACTCGCTCTATAGGCCAGGATGACCGTGAACTCCCAGAGATCCCTCTGCCTCTGTCTCCTGGGTGCTGGGATTAAAGGCGTGCACCACTATGTCCAGATTTTGGGTTAGTCTTTTTTAATTATAGTGGTGCACGCACTGAAGGTTTACTCCATTAGTTCACTTAGAAGATTTTTTTTAAAAATCAATTATAGAAATGCCATCTGAGAAAATATCCAATTTTTTTAAAATTTATGATTAGTAGAGTCAAAATTTGTGAATTGTTAAGGTAGGATTATTTTTAATTGATATACATGTATATGTAAATAAAACTATTTGTGTGTACATCTGTAAAGTGAGTTTATAAAAAGGCTCACATACTCTGAAGTCCTCAGTGACAAACTGGATAACTACAGTGATGCCTAGCCCTCTTAGGTAATCTGTTGTGTCCTTATATTCTTCGAATGTTCACACTGATATTTAAAACACTGTACTCTCATTAACCTCTTCCATTAGACAGCGGGGCACAATTATGTTTCTCTTCTCCCTGGGGAAGGGAGAGATGATGGATTCAGCACAATGCCGGCCTTCGCTGTATTCATAAGTATCCCGACCGCTGTGCACATCGGGATAACGTTCATGCTACGCAGAGGTAATACAATGGAAATCACAGTTTAGAAATCCAATTTATCTTGCTGTGAACAGAATTGCCTCCAATACAGATGACAATTAGTTTTGTTCCGTAACACCGTTACAGAAATGTGACATTGGAAAAACTACTTGCAAACTATTAAACATCCACCCGCTGTGAGTTCCACACCATAGAAGGGAAAAAAAAAAAAAAAAAAAAAAAGCGTTGATTCCATTTGTGTGGAAAAACATAAAAGTGTTTTTGCAAGGAGCATCGGAAGGTCAGGAGGTGACGAAGGGAAGGCTCTGCGAACTTCCAGTTGCTCGTACATTCTATTAAAGCTGCAAAATTCTGCTGATGCTGGGTTTTCAAAATCACCAGGCTTGCAGCTCAGGCACAATAGAGATTAATGCAGAGGGCAGCCAGCCCGTAATGGACCCTCTAACTGCTGCTATGCTCCTGGCTGGCGTCGGTCCTCCCCTTTGGCTGCCGAGTTTTCCTTCTTTCTTCTTTTCCTGCATCCAAAGGGCTATCACAGCGCCACCTGACACGGGAGTAACAGCGGGAGTAACAGCGGCCACTTTTCTGAAGGCCATCCATCACACGTTGTAAGAAAAGAGACACCGTGTAATAAAGGCTGGAGCGAGAGCTGGAGAGATGGCTCAACAGCCAGGAGCTAAGGCTTTCTAGTCTTCTGCAGGACTGGGGCTCAGTTCCCAGCACGCGGGTAGGGCGGCTTAGAGCAGCCTGTCGTGCGGTTCCAGGGGATCTGACGCCCTCTACTGGTTTCCAAAGGCACTTGCACTCAGATGCACACACCATTCACGCGCGCACACATTAAAAGCAAAACACATTTGTTTGTAGTGGTCTTTCCCCTACTCACATCTTTGACTGGCTGAGACCTACTCACCCCAGGGTGGGCAATTCTGCTTTACTTAGTGTCTTAGTCCCTGTTCTATTGCTGTGTGAAGAGACACTACGACCAAGCCAACTTAAAAAAAAAAAAAAAAGCATTTGGGTAGTCGCGGTGCACACCTTTATTCCCAGCACTGGGGAGGCAGGCAGATCTCTGAATTCCGAGGCCAGCTTGGTTTGTAGAGAGTTCCAGGGCAGCCAAGGTTACACAGAGAAAGCCTGTCTGAAAAAGCCGAAGGAGGGGCAAGAAAGCATGTAATTGGGGGCTAGCACCACGCCTACCTGCACGCTGCCGTGCTCCACACCACGATGGACCGATCGTCCGAGCTGTAAGCGAGCCCCTCAATTAAACGTTTCCTTTGTAAGAGTTGCTGTGGTCAGGGAAGGGGGAGAGGGAGGGAGACACAGACAGAGATGGAGAGAGCAGTTTCTCTCTTAAAACCATGACAAGGCCATGGCCCCTAATCTTTCTCAAAACAGTTCCACCAACAGTGGCCGAACATTCAAATACACGAGTCTGTGGGGCCATTGTCATTCAAACCACCGCACTTAGGCTGCCAGTTCAACAGCCTAATCCAGGCAGACACCCTCTAAATAATGCTTTACTAAATGCGCGCACGCCCCTGCGCCCGATCAAATCGACACACAAGTGAACTTCTCCAAGTTCTCAGGACAAGCCGTGCTCTTGCTTACTCCGATCTCTTTGCGCATGGCACTCCCTGCCTGAGCCTTCGCTTGGTCTCCGACTGTGATAACTGCCTGCCCCATATCATAGCGTCCTTCTTCAGGCACCACGATTTCCTGTTTGCTCGCCTCGATCCTGTAGACGCCAGCTCACACAGCAGCAGGAATGGCCTCTAGGACCAGCAGTTATTGGTTAAATGATGGAACACGTGGAAGCTGATGGAAACCTTGGGGGGGGGGGATTCAGAAGAAATCCAACACCTGACTGAAGAAAACCAATAGCAGGAAGTAAGGAAGGTGTTTCTTTTGGAATTCAGACATTTTTAATAGCCATTTTGAAAGCCAGCTGTTATTTTCTAACACCTCAAGAGATTGTAGTTATCCTGATGCAGTCTAAAGACACAAGTGTGTGTGTGGGGGAGGTGTTCCTTTAATCAGATCTGAGGGATTCTTTTTAAGTCTTATGAAACATTTTATTTACATTTATTGATTTATTTTGTGTGGTTTCGGGGGTTAGAGGCAACTTGTGGGGACGCAGGAAGAGAAAGACCCTCCCCCTCCCCCTTTCTCTGGTGTCTGAGGGAAGCCTCTTGCCAGATGAGAATCAGGAATTCCAAATTTGCTGCAAAGGTTGATGACACGGAGATAGATAACACTCCTCTGTCGTTAGACCCTGTTGTCAACTTGACACAACCAGGGATGAAGGAAAAGTCTCTGGAGAAGTTGCCTAGGTCAGGTTGGCTGGGGCGTGCCTGTGGAGGCGTGGCCTTGATTGCTGCGGATGTGGGAGGGGCGTGCCTGTGGAGGCGTGGCCTTGATTGCTGCGGATGTGGGAGGGGCGTGCCTATGGAGGCGTGGCCTTGATTGCTGCAGATGTGGGGGGGGCGTGCGGGATGTGGGAGGGGCGTGCCTGTGGAGGCGTGGCCTTGATTGCTGCAGGGATGTGGGAGGGGCGTGCCTGTGGAGGCGTGGCCTTGATTGCTGCGGATGTGGGAGGGGCGTGCCTGTGGAGGCGTGGCCTTGATTGCTGCGGATGTGGGAGGGCGTGCCTGTGGAGGCGTGGCCTTGATTGCGGCAGGGATGTGGGAGGGGCGTGCCTGTGGAGGCGTGGTCTTGATTGCTGCAGGGATGTGGGAGGGGCGTGCCTGTGGAGGCGTGGCCTTGATTGCTGCGGATGTGGGAGGGGCGTGCCTGTGGAGGCGTGGCCTTGATTGCGGCAGGGATGTGGGAGGGGCGTGCCTGTGGAGGCGTGGTCTTGGTTGCTGCAGGGATGTGGGAGGGGCGTGCGGGATGTGGGAGGGGCGTGCCTGTGGAGGCGTGGTCTTGGTTGCTGCGGATGTGGGAGGGGCGTGCCTGTGGAGGCGTGGCCTTGATTGCTGCGGATGTGGGAGGGGCGTGCGGGATGTGGGAGGGGCGTGCCTATGGAGGCGTGGCCTTGATTGCTGCAGATGTGGGAGGGCCCAGCCCACTTCAGGCGGTACCAATCTTAGGCAGGTGAGTGGGCTTGTGAGAAAGCCCCGCCTGCCAGCAGGGCCTCATTCTGCCCAGCCTCATTGAAATCTACCAGCCATTCTTTAAAGACAAGGACTTCAGAAGCCGCCAGCGTCTGTCTCATCTATGACCTTTGTAAGGACAACGGGGCGAAGCGCGACTCTCCTTGGAGAAGAAGCCACACCATGCCCTCGGGTGCTCCATCCTCTTCCCCAGCGCTTCTCTTTCTCAACTTTCCCACTTAAAAAAAATGTCTTTTAATAAACCCCACCTCTGCCTCACATTGGCTTGTGGAAAACTTTTCCGTGGCAAAAAGGATCCAGTTTTAGAGGACGAAGCGAACTCCTCAGGCTGCAGGCGGCAGTGTGGAACTGTGCCTCCTACCCGCCACGCTCCTGACAGCTTGTGATGTCGAACACACGCGTTTCTGATTTATCTGTTTCCAAATGATGGCATTTAACCGGTTCTTCCTCTTCTACTTCCTGTAAACTGGGAGGAGACTTGATTAAGTTTAACACTTCCCGCAGACACTGCCTAGTGGAGAGTTGGTGCCCCGCGTGCGACACCATGGCAGGACGTGCCTTCTGTTGTGGGGATGCTAACATCTCATCTTCCTGCCATGCAGTTGCATTTTCTCCCCACGTCCAGCAAATAATCAGAGGGGTGTTGCTCTGGTGCCCCGCTAATATCCGCTTACAGTCTTCGTTTCAGAGTTTCAGCATCTCTTGGCTGCCTAAGCTATTGTCCCACTGCAGGTCACAAAACGTTGACTTCCTGCTCCATTTTGTAGTTGGAATCCTGTCATTTTCTTTTCCTTGGATAGGCCTATTTGGTGTTCTGAATTATTATTATTACTGCCACTCTCTCTCTTTATTTTTTTTTCCTTTGGTGAAGGGTAAGTTGAATTCTAAATTCTGTCTTTTCGAAGTTTTTTCTTTTGCCGTGAGAAAGTTTCCCGGTGGATGTTGTGCATTGTAACTAAAGACAATCATCGTCTTAATCGCGTACTGCTGTGTGGATGCGTCTCAGGCCAGCGAGAGCCCTGTTAGCCGTTTTCAGTGACCTTTCAAAGAGTCTCATTAAACTCTGACAGGCTTCCCGGAGCAACAAAACGCTTCAAGCTAATCTTGCGAGTTTCCTGTTCCAGATGTGAAATTAGCTTTATCTGCAAGGAATTCTGGTTCCTGACACTGGGCATGCCATATCCGAATCCAAAGAGACACACACTATATACCTGACTGTTAATATTCCCAAGCCTCTGATTTTGAAACTTCCAATTTTTAAAAAAACTTTTCTTGAAAGATTGATTATACACACATGCCAGTGAAAAATCTTGATTTCTTGAAATACCATATCTTTATATCAGTTAAAATTTCTTTTATTAATCTGGTTTATTTATTCTGCATGCACACATTTGGGAGTTGGTTCAGTCCTTCATCTGCGTGGGCTCTGGGGATTGAACTCAGATTATCAGGCTTGGCTGTGAGTGCTTCACTTAATGAGCCATCTCTCTCTCTCTCTCTCTGCACGGCGTTTTTATTTACCATATACGGTTAGAAACAGACATTCTGTCCTGGCTAGTTTTATATCAGCTTGACACAGGCTAGAGTTACACGAAAGGGGGGAACCTCAGGTGAGGAAATGCCTCCATGAGATCCAGCTGTAAGGCATTTTCTCATTTAGTGGTCAATGGGAGAGGGCCCTGCCCATTGTGGGTGGGGCCATCCCTGGGCTGCTGGTCCTGGGTTCTATAAAAAGGTGGGCTGGGTAAGCCATGAGGAGCAAGCCAGTGAGCAGCTCCCTCCATGGCCTCTGCATCAGCTCCTGCCTCCTGGTTCTTGCCCTGCTTGAGTTCCTGTCCTGTCCTGTCCTGTCTTCCTTTAATGATGGTGTGGAAATGTGAGCCAGATAAAACCTTTCTTCCCAAACTTGCTTTTTGGTCATGGTGTGTCACCACAGCAAGAGAAACCCTATCTAAGACACATGCCAATGTTACTCATAATTAATCCACAAAATAACCTTACAGGAGTTTTCTCCTTCAGCTTATAGCTCATTAAGCGAGTGTGGCCCAAACATTGCATTTTAAAGATAGTCCACTTGATTAAGATTTGTACCACTCCTAAAGAGTACTCATCATATTTGAAAAAATATATTTCTATCTATCTATATTCTGATAGACCTGGCTCTGGTAGGGGAGGGACACTGGGAATTAGAGCTGTAATCTAAATTAATTAGAGCAACCATCACCACCACAACAAACGCACAGGATGCTTTTATTACACACACATTTGATGACAGTGACTCTGTAGAAGGCATTTGTGAGGAAAAGGAGAGGATTTCCATGCTCTCTATTACTCTTATCTTATTTTCTAGAGCCAGAAACTCTCATGGAACCTGGATTTTTTTTTCCTGTCCTATGCTGAATTGGGCCCCCTGATTAATATGAGGTGTCTGGCAATTTTTTTAAGATGATCGCTGGAGCAACTTATGGTCAGTGCGGCTTTCTTCACCCACTTGGATTTTAGCTTGTTATTTATTTATTTATTTTTGCCTTAAGTGTGTATTAAAGAGAGGGTTAGGAATGAACCAAAGAAGGACATGCCCCTCCCTTCCTCATTGTTGAAAACTGATAGCCATAATTTCTTTTAAAGGTTTTAGTCTATTCTTGGGGCTAAGTCAATAATCTATGGGGTATAGCATTTGCTACATTGTTGGGGGTGTGGCTCTGAGCTAGAGTGTTGGCTCGGCACGCTCAAAGTCCTGGGCTTAATCACAGCACCCAAACCAAACCAGACTAACATTTGCTAAACAGGCTGTGTTCTTTGGGCAGAGGCTGGGACCTAGCCTCTTACTTCTTGTTTTCTGTAGGGGAAGAACCAGGGTTGCCAGCATTGTAAGCATCACTCATTCTATTTCTCTATGGCCCTAAATTAGGGTCTCCTATGTAGTAAGTGCTCAGTAAATATCTGCTGAATGAATTCACTTGGTTTCAGGCTTTTCAAACCTATTTTAGTTATCTAAGCATATGCTCATAGTGGTTTAGTATAATTTATATGTATAAGGAAGTACAGATTGGAAATTCCATTCATGCTGAAATATATTGTAAGACCCTCAGAATGAGGAGTCTCCCTGTTTTGGTACCCCATCAATGTCCAGTCCAGTTGATGCAACACTCAAGAGAACATTTGCGCAAACGAGCCCCCTCAGCACGCAGGCTAGAGAGAAGCAACATTCTCAGGTATTTTTAAAAGAAAAAACCACAAGCTTAGGGAGGGGCTGTGACCCTCTGTCCCTTGAGTAGTGACCAGAGTCATGGGTTCTCCCCTTGAGGCCACATGGTCTCACTGTTCAGGTCAGCAGACCTCAGGGCCTCGGAGTGTGCTAACTAATCTTGTCTAAGCAAATTGGAATTGCAGCAATCTCTTTGTTTCTTAAGGACCTTATTTACTACCTGCTGACACACTGACCGGAGGGCAGTGTGAATTCTTGGTATCCGGCTATCTTAGGGCCTTGTGAGGGAAAGTTGCCGGTGGTTAGCAAATTCCAGGGAACTGGGTCATCCTGGCCTGGGTTAGCTTTCCAGGTCAGACTGCCCTGCATTCCAAGTGGGGGTTTCCTTAACTGGACTTTACTTTTTGCCTTTCAATAGTGTATGTTCTTTTGTAAGAATAGGAAATAGGAAAATATATCTACTGATAATAAGTTTTTGATGTTGAGATCATCCAAATCCTTTTTGTAGAGCAGGAACCTGACTATATGTGTGTCAGACATGAGCAAGACATCTGGCTAGGGCCAGATTTTCTAGTTCCTCTTTCTAGTGTGTGTACCCCCTCTACCACACTCAAATTTGAGCCCAGCCAAGGACAGAGAGAAGGCCCAGACGCGCCCAGAACTTCACACAGCTGCTTTTAGGTCCTGGTATGAAATCACTTCCTGTCACACATTTCAGAAAACCAATGAGAAAGTTCAGCAGACCCAAACAAACCCATTTTACACCAAGAATCGACACACAGCAATTCCCAAGAGGCCAGAGAGATGCCACGCTTTTAGAGACATTTTTGAAGCAGCACCATACCACTATTGGGATATCTGGGAGAGTCTCCAGCCCTCAGACAGAACCTCTGGTTCCAGGGGTCAATTTTTGTCTTCAATATTTGGGATGAACACTCACAATCTGAATTATTTCCATTTGAGCTAAGAGCCAAGGGCGAAGCTAATGATGTCACCAGAGTAGGCACACAGAGAATATTTGCTATCCCGGAGATCAGTCAATGGAAAAAAAAATGTCGGTAGCCCATCACTTTAGGGTGATGAGCTCCCTGGGAGCTGAGAATTGTGCCAGCTGCCCACCAAGGGTGACAGTTTAAAACAATGGACTGAAAAATGTCGTAAATCTGAAAAACAATGAAGTGCCTGGTGTCATTTAGTGATTGATGGCGCCAGTGCCTAGAAAGCCAAATGGGAGCGAGGAAATTCCTACTGTTTTAGCATTCCAAATGTTTCTCGCAATGATTCATTAAAAGCCATATAGATACAAAAGCATGTCTATGTATAGATACACACATACATTATTCATACTGTTCCCTATGTTTAAAATGCTCAGGAGCTGAAACTGGCTTGGAAATGTTCAGCCGAGCGAAATCATTCCTTTTGCAATATGCAGTTAGTCTTGGTAGCTCAAGCTGACTCCCACACTCTCCCCCTTCCTCCCCGTGTAATTAAAGGTGAAGGGCGTGCAGGGGAGAGGCGGTTGGACTTACTCAGGCTGTGTGGGCTCTGCACGGCACAGCACGGACACCGTGTGGATGCTTCCCCCACTCCTTACAAAGTGATGCCGGGTGTGGCTGTACTGGAGTCTGGGGTTTGGAAATGTCCTGTTTAGTCATTGCCTCTTGATAGCTTCAAACTTCACGACTTAAAGTGACAGCACTTGGCTGGCCATGTGATGTTTGTCATTTTCATGTAACCCCAGCATTTTTGGAAGGTGGGAGTTCACATCATCCTTGGCTAACGTTGAACTCAAGGCTAGCATGGGCTACAATGAGACTCCACTACAAAACAAACAAACAAACCCCAGCTATTTACTGTCTCGTGAGTTAAAGGACCATCTAGGTCATTGTGCCCTCTCTCCAGTGGTTTTGGAAATCAACCCTCTGTCAGATGTGGAGATGGTGGAGGTCTTTCTCCATTCTGCAGGCTGGCATTTTGTTCCATTGATGGTGTCCTTTGCCTTACAGAAACTTTTCTGTTTCATGCATTCCCATTTATTGAGTGTTGACCTGTGTTCTGTTCAGGAAGTTGTCTTCTGTGCCAATGCACTCAAGGCTATTTTTCACTTTCTCTTCTACCAGGTTCCACGTATCTGGATTAATGTTGAGGTATTTTATCCACTTGGACTTGAGCTTTGTGCAGGGTGATAGATAAGGATCTATTTGCATTTCTCTACATGCTGACATCCAGTTACGACAGCACCATTTGCTGAAGATGCTCTCACTTTTTCCATTGTATAATTTTGGCTTCTTTGTCAAAAATCAGGTGTCCATAGGTGTGTGGATTTATGTCTGGGTCTTTGATTAAATTGCACTGATCCACCTGCCTGGGTTATGTCAACAGCGTGCTGTTTTTATTACTGTATTTCTGTAGTAGAGCTTGAAATCAGGGACATTGATACCTTCGGAAATTCTTTTATTGTACAAGATGGTTTTAACTATCCTGGGTCTTTTGTTTTTCCATATGAAGTTGAGTTTTGTTCTTTCAAAGTCTGTAAAGAATTGAGTTGGGGTTTTTGATGGATATTGCATTGAATCTGTAGATTGTTTTTGGTAAGATTGCCATTTTTACTCTGTTGATTGTACCTATCCAAGAGTGTGGGAGATCTTTCCATTTTCTGGTATCTTCTTCAATTTCTTTCTTCAAAGACTTGAAGTTTTTGTCATACAGGTCTTTCACCTGCTTGGTTAGAGTTACACCAAGATATTTTATATTATTTTAGGCTATTGTGAAGTGTGTTGGTTCTTTGATTTCTTTCTCAGTCCATTTACCATTTATATATGTGAGGGCTACTGATTTCTTTAGTTAATTTTGTATCTAGTCACTTGATTAAAGGTGTTTATCAGCTGTGGGCATTCCTTGGTACAGCAAGCCCGATTGCCAACATCGAATGAAGTGGAGAGAAACTCAAAAGCAATTCCACTAAAATCAGGAACAAGACAAGGTTGTCCTCTCTCCATACCTGTTCACTATAGTACTTGAAGTTCAAGCTAGAGCAATAGGACAAGAGGTACAGATCTGAAAGGAAGGAGTCCAAGTACCGTTATTTGCAGATGATAGGATACATAACTGACTCCAAAAATTCCAAGATTTTTTTTTTTTTACGCCAACAATGCACTACTTGGTGGAATCTGCAATCCTGAGGTCTCTGAAGATCATGTCAAAGCTGCCTTGTGTGCTGATTCATGCTCCTTCTTCACACCTCTGTATTCCCACTCTGCTTTTCTGTGTTTTCCCGTCACTGCAACCCAAATTCCCTCCATCTCTTTTTATTCATCTGTGGGCATTGCCCAATGTCCAGTCCTGGAGAGGCTTCCTCAAATCTTCAGTGATAAGGTCACCGTGTAATTCACCGCTTAAACTGTCTAAGCAGGAGAAAACACCAAGACTACGGAAGCAAACCAAGACGGCACCTCCCCCTCCTAGTCTCTGTCAGCCCCACATTTCCAGTCCCTATTGGTTCTTTTCACTGAGCGCTTTAGGTGTCCTAAACCAGGAGATTCTTCATCGTTCCTTTTCTGTGCTAGTAAACGTGTGTGCTAGTGTGTGCACATGTGCACGTGTGCATGTGCGTGTGTGTGTGCGTGTGTGTGTGTGTGTGTGTGTGTGTGTGTGTGTGTGTGTGTGTGCATGTGTGTGTGAGTTCTGTGTTTTTGATGGGTTTGCCACTTCGCTGTGACAGACTTGAAAACCCAGGCCCATGTCAGAGTGTCTCTGGCCCACCTCTCCTATGGCGTTGGTTATGGGCCTACTGAGTCAGCTGTAGCAGTGTTCTCTCTCGTTCTCTTTTCCATTTTCCTTGCTGATATTTTAGTTTCCGCCTTAGTCACAGCCGGGGCTGTTCTCATATCTTGATTCCAGTCAACATTTACAGCTGTAGCCTCTGTGGCTCCCAGAGTTTTCTTAGCTCCTGTCCTGTGTGGAACGACTTGGCTCCTAAGAACTTGATGGCGACGTACTAGTTGTGAATGCCTTTGAGTTTATGCGCCTGTAGTTCACCAACCTTTTAAACTGATGGATGCTTTACATCTTTGGAGGTCCGGGGCCAGTATTTCTTGGGATAGTCTTTCTTCATCTCCGTCTTCTGAGGGTTCTAGTATATGTTGCCTGTTTGATGAGTTTCATTGCTCTCTGAGCTGTCACCAAGTTTTCTATCTCTGTTCAGATTAGATAATAAACTCCAATTATTCAAGGCCATGGCTAGTCTGTGCTTCAATATTGAGTCTACTGTGAATCTTTTGGCTCAACACAGAAATTTTCTTTTTGTTTTTTCTACTGTGTCTTTTTATTTGTTTTGTCTTGTTTGCTTCTGAGATAGGGTCTCACTACGAGTAGCCCTGGCTGTCCTGGAGCTTTCTATGTAGAACAGACTGGCCTTGAACTCACAGAGATCTCCCTGTCTCTGCCTCCCAAGTGCTGGGATTAAAGGCCTATTTTTTTTTTTTTAATAGTTTTCTTATTTTGTTCTCTACTCAGTGAAACATTATTTTTTTGTTTGGTTCTTTAGACCTAGGTTTCCTTGGGTCTTTCAATACCGTGGTAATAGTTGATGCCTTTGTGAGTCCCGCCGCTGATCTTCCTCAGGGATAATTTGTAATGCTTGCTCTGTGCCCATCATACCTGTTGGCTTGCACATCTCCTCACATCTCGTCAAAGGTGGACATTTAACCTAACTCAGTTTGGCAGTTCTGAAAGTTCAGTCCCTGCACCCATCTTTCTGATTTGTCGCTGCTGTTTGTTTAGAGGCAGAGTGAGTTCTGTCATGGGGATTTTCCATTTGTGCCATCACGGGCGTCTCTTCAGTCAGTGTGGTGGGCGGCTGGTTTGGAAGAGGTTTCTGTGCCATGTACTCACAGCTCAGCCTCTGTTGAGGGTTGAGGGTGTCTGTGTGTGTTGGGAGATGTCTTCAGCGCTCGGGAGACACTTCACAACGCTCCGTTAGCCTTTCCTTCCTCTTCTCCCAGAGACTTATGACTACTGGCAGGGGAGAAATCAGCACAGCTGTGCACACGGCCTCCTACACACCCAGGAATAGCTCTGAACTTTTAAAAAGCACCCCACGGACTTCCCCAGCATTCCATTTTAAGCTTCCAGTCTCATTTGTCACAACTGTTATTGCCACCTCTGGCAGCTGTAATGTTAAACAATTCCCACAGATTGTTTCCAACCAAAGCTCTGGGAGAGAAAAGGCTGCAGAGCTCTGAGTGAGGACAAGCTTTGCAGCTTTCAGGGGGTTTCAGGGAGTTTGCAAATAGGCCAGAGAAGGAGATGGGGCTTCAGACAGCCCTAAACATATCCTGTGCCCTCTGGTGGTGACCAAGAGCCTGGTTTTCATGGCCAGTGAGGGGCAGGGTTGTAGGGGATGGGAGAAAGACAAGGCGAAACGACACAAAGCTCTGTGCTCTTCCAGAGAGCGAACTGCCTTAAAAAAAAAAAAAAAAAAAATTAATTGTGCTCCTTGGGTGGGTTATTGCCAGATTTTGCCTAATTTTCAGAAGACATCAAAGTTGATTTTTAACCCGAAAATAAAAACAAAAGCAACCTAGTATTCTCATTGCTTTTAACGGTGTGAGTAGATTTTGGAGGTCCTGGATCATCCTGGAATGCAGAGCCTACCTAATGGAATCCTGTTCATTAAAGACGTCTTTCCCAAGGCTTCTTGGATTATAGTAGCTTCTCTCTACAATACTTTATGTGGCACTTACGCCAGTGCTCTATAAATGAATGAATGAATGAATGAATGAATGAATAAAATCTACCGAGCTCTGTGTCCAGATCTACAGAGGGTAGAGAGGGCCCAGGCTCTAAATTTTACATATGTTCTCAGAGCTCTCAGAAGAACCAAGCCTATTGCCTGGAGTTTAGACTTGCAGTGTCAAGAGCCAAGAACCAAGCTCCTGTTAAGTCCAGGGACTTCTGTAGTTTGCTGAGGCTGAGGGTTTGCTGCCCTGGATGTGTCAGTCCTCCACGGCTTACCACTGCTTCCTGTTTGCTCCAAACGGTCGATAGGCATGGGCTGCACTGGTCCCAGACGTACTGAGGAAGGGGACATTCCTTTCTTGTCTCTCTCCTCTCAAACCTGCACTTGGTGATCTAGGTGAGTTGCAGCGAAGCTGCTTTCACTGCAAACATTTGTCATGTGCTTCTCAGACAGGATGTTGTTTAGGCCAAAAGGGTGGGATAACCCTGCTGTAGGATGCACAGCTCGGCATTGTCACACCTATTTTTGCACAAGCAAAATAGGTTGGGTTGTTTATGTATGGGGGACACGGGGCTTTTGTAGATGCCATTAATTTTTGATATGGATTCCCACTGGCTATCCCAGGCTGGCCTTCAATGCCTGGGCTTAAATTACCCCTTCCCTTCACCTTTCCAAAGAGCTGGAACTCACCTTGTAAACCAGAAGAATATATACTGTAGATTATAATATTTATATTATTCTAATTATTATGTATGAATGTTTTGTATAATATAAAATATTATAATTATATGTACTCTATAAAATATATTATATAGTATAATTACCATACCCAGCTAAGACCTTACTTTGAATGTAAACCAGAAGAATATATATTATAGATTATAATATTTACATTATTGTAATTACTATGTAGTATATGGATATATTATGTAATATATTATAATTACATATGCTATAAAATACATAGTATAATTATTAATCAGCACATGTTAATATTTATACATTATAAATAAAGTATATATAATGGGCTCTGTGTGGTGAGTCAGTAAATAATGGCAGCTGAGAAACAGATGAAATTAGGAGTGTTACTTCTTTGGGGTTGTCGTGGTCACTTAAAGCTAAGAAGTGAATTCGTGTTTTCTAATCCTATCTCCTTGATAAATTGTGCTGGCTAAGTAGGCTTCTACCTGATCTAATGTCAAGCTCAGTGAGAAGGTAGTTCTGAAACGTACTATCACTTTTTCCTCTTTTTATTCTTTGGCATAATAACATATCTACATAATTTCCCCATTCCCTTCCCTCCAAACTCTCTCCCACCCTTCTTTGTTCTCTTTCAAATTCGTGTCCTCTCTTTTTACATTAATTGCTATTAACGTGCCTATGTGTGTATGTGTGCACGCAACCTCCTCACTCCATACGGTGTTACTTGTATGTATGTTTTCAGGGCCGGCCGTTTGATTTGGGATGGGATATCAGACTGGTGTGGTTTTCCCTGGAGGAGGGCATTGCCCCTGCTCTCAGCATTCCTTAGTCGGCTGAAGATCTTTGTGTAGTGTTGAGGCCTTGTGGCATTCCCTGTCCATTTTGGCACGTTGTCCTTGTTCAGCTTGTGATTAGGCACCACGTGGGTGAGACGTTATGGTGTAACTTCTGACATTCCCAGGGTAGCAACACCCCAGCTCCTAGGTTTCAGTCTTTCCACGCCCTCTCCTACAGTGTTTCCCGAGCCGTCAGTGCAGGAGGGTTTTGTATATGGAACCCTCGGAATTGTATCCCTCGGATTTGGGCTCTACAACTCTGCCTTTTGATTGACTGTGGTTTCCTGTGATGGTCTTCATCTATTTCAAAGAGAAATGTCCTTGATAATGGCGAGGCAATACTTCCACCTGAAGATGTATCATCTTTCAGGGCTCCCAAGGATTGGAGGAACCCTTAAGACGTTGCTGTGTATTTCTCTGTCTTCCACAAATACCATTAACACCACAGAAGGAATTCCCAGGGGAGGCCACTTGTTCTAGCCGGTGCCAAAGGCAGCAATGCACTCTTCCCCAGCCTTCTTCTCTGTGTGACAGCCGTTTTGGGAAATACTGTTAGGTAACTTTTGCTGGAGCTGGACAGAAGTATTTTTTTTCTCTAAAGTGATTCCTGAGAAACATTTGTTTCCTTCTTGTGTCTCAGAAGGCTACCAGGTGCTTTGTGAAAGGAGTGTTTTGTTGCAAATGTTCGGGCATCTCAGTGTTAACCAAGTGTGTGCATCCCTGAGTGAGCCCCCACCCCCAGCTCCTTTATCACTGTTCACACGGCTCTCAGAGTCCAGCTGGTCTGAGGCTTTCCTCAAAACAGCCACTCTGCAGTCCTATTTTTCTTCCCCCCCTCTTTGAGGATGGTGCTCTGTAGAATGTAGAGTGAAAACACATACCTCAGATTGTTTTTTTTGGAACATTCCACCCAAACCGTCTTAAATCAGAAACTTTCTTATCTTTCCCATTTCCTCGTGCCTCCTCTGAATTTCTTTCTCTTGTTCTTCCTGAAGTCTTTATCAATCAGAATGTTGGAGCAAAACCCTCCAGAGGTACTGATGTGTTGTGGTGCTTTAAGAGAAGATAAGTTATTGGTTTGGGCTGGGTCATAATTTATTCATCTGTGAGATGAGAAGGTTAGATTATGGTTGCCGCTATCTCGTAGATCTTTAATTCCTCAATTTTTTTTTGAAGAGCATAATTTAGGATCCCAAGGTGATAACTGCCTAGTTTGGGGTAAAAGGATATTGCAAATGATATAACCAACAGACAGCTCAAAATGGCACTTAGCATGTGTCAAATCGTGTGGTGCAAATTAGGGGCCGGTGTAAGCACAGAGAGGGGGAAGCAATGAGGCTGGAGGACTTTAGCCCTCTGTTATTTTTCTTGCTACATTAGGCACTCAACAGAGCCCTGAAACAATGATTCAATGAGAATGTATTTGGCTGCAGAGACATACAATGCGTTTACTACTGGAAGGACTTTGCCCTTAAGGACATCACAGAGGTTAGGGTCAGTGTGAGAGGACTTAAAGCTATTAATCTATGAGAGCACCTTGCAGATCTTGTAGACTAGACTGATATGGATGTCCTCCTGTACGCTGTGAATATGTACTGCTTTTATTGGTTGGTGAATACAGTTGCCGTGGCCTATGGCAGGACAGAATATAGTTAGGTTGGAAATCCGAGCAGAGGTGCAGGTGAAGAAGGACGGGCGGGAGTCAGAGGCAGTGCCAGCAGTCACTGGAGAAGCAAGATGTGAGGTGCCAAACCACAAACCATGTGGAAAAGTATAGACAAAAAATGTGGGTTAATTTAAAAATCAGAGCTAGCTAGTAACAAGTCTGAGCCATTAATGTAACAAGTATAATTATTATTAAGCCTCTGAGTGATTATTTTATAAGGGGCTGTGGAGATGGGTGGGTAGGAGAGAAACCTCTACAGAGGGCTGAGTGGGACAGAAAACAGTATCTGGCTACATTAGACCCTCGTGGATGGAACTCTAGAATGTTAGAGTAGGCTTGGGCTCATTTTTTTTTCCTCCATGAAGAGCTAGGCAGTAAATCTTTAGAGATTGTGGGCTATTTGGTCACCGCCACAACAGCTGAAATATACTACTGTGGCACAAAGCAGCCTTAGGTAATATGTGGATAACTGAACGTGGCTGCATGCCAAGAAAACTCTATACCTGAAAAAAGAGGCAGGCTGGGCTTTGCCTGTGGGCTCTAGATGGAAACAAACGCTCACTGATATTCATTTCAGGACAGAGAACCCTCCACAGAACCATGCAATGCTGGCACCACCATCTCAGACTTCCATTGTCATTGTTTGAGCATCCTGTGCTAGTCCACACATCGAGTGAGGGGCAGTGAGTCTGTGCATGGGCTTTGACAGCATTCCAGCAACACTGGGAACAAATGATAGCAACTAATATTTCCATTGTATCTATTTATGCTTTGGTCTAGTATGTAGATTAATAGATGCAATAATTAGTTCTCTGTTTAGGCAAGACAAAGTGTCAAGTAGACTATAAAATCTGTTAGTTCACTGACAAAAAGCATAAAGAAAAAAAATATGGAACATTAGGGGCTGGAGAGATGGCTCAGAGGTTAAGAGCACTGGCTGGTTTTCCAGACGTCCTGAGTTCAAGTCCCAGCACCCAGTTGGTGGCTCACAACCATCTGTAATGAGATCTGGCGCCCTCTTCTGGACTGCAGACGTATATGCATAGCTTCCATGAGCTGTTGTAGTGAATTCTCATCAGCACAGGAGAACTCAGGATTCAAGTGTCAGTCACCACTGGAGAAAGAAGGGTTAGGGGGACAGTTTCAGAGTGAGTTACTGAGGACAAATGGCTCTGAAAAGTGCTCCGCAGATTGCTCAATTTGCCAATACTTAGTGAATCGCGGTCATGGCCACAGGCTGGCAAAGCCTTTACTAGGAAGTTCATAAAACACCCCAATTTTATCATGGCAGTCAAGGGGAAAATGGATTGATTTCCTAAAGATCCAATTTAGAGAGTTGGTGGGGGGAAACCTGGGAGTGGATGCTGCATTCAAAACGGGACAACCCGAGACGGTTTTAGCTTTCAGAACATGAGTTCATTTGAGTAAGAGTTCCAGCTTCGCTGCTGAAGGTTATCTGTACTTTGAAGAAGTCTGGAAATTAGGGAAAATAGTCCTGCCATCTCCTTGTCCTCTGAGCAGCTACTATCTAGTCCTGAAGTGCCCGAAAGTCCTGTGCCTGTAGAGCTAGCCTCAACTTTGAATGCGTGACTGTTGCCCCTGGCCCAAAAAGAACATAGAGTTTTAAAACTGGAGATTGGATGAAATGCACCCTCACCACTCAGCATGTGAAGCTGTTGATAGCGCATATTGAAATTTACTCTGGGGGGCAGACAAATAGAAGTAGGGGCCCCGCATATGTAGCCAATCAGAGAAGCCAGAGCTACACAGCTATGCTGAGACCGGGGCAAATAAACCAGGTGTAGAGATCTGGTCTACCACTTGCTTCTACTATGAGGTAAATAAAATTGGGGAAATTTGAAGTGTCGAACAATATCAACCCTTCCCAGCTTTCCACCTAAATAATTATACAACTGCTGAGGGAGACAGAATTCCTTCGTAGCGTTATGAAAGAAATGAAAAGGTCAATGGTATTATGACAATAATAGTAGTTATTGGAGAATGTCTGTCTGTGAGATACTCCTTCAATTGAGATACCTCATTTAATTCTGATAATGCCAAGGTAGATACTATCACCAGTTATCTTAGATTAAGAAATAAGGACAGGTTTGAACCCTGACACCACAGTGCAATCTTTAACCACGCAGTTTCACAGATAATTGCAATATCAGATGATGGGGAGGAGCTACCACAGAAGAACCCCAGAAACATCCCTAACCCACCTTTACCAGATTGACCTCTATATTAACCAACACTCTGTCTTCTTATGAAGAGCATACTCATAGATACTTCTAGAACTTCGAACACTTGCTGTTGTCTAATATGCTTGGATATTGCTATTGCCAGCAGGCATGTTGTATATGGAATGGATAAAAGCTCCTTTTTGAGAAATTAAACGTAAAAGCAGAAGTGCCAGTCTCCTTTAAGAAGAAAATAATTTTTAATTAAAGGGAAAACTAACAAACAATCTATTGGATCTCAAATTAGTTTCAGTGTGCCATTAAATTGGATTTATGATCTTGTAAACCAAATAAAGGGTTTGGAAAGCTGACTAATCAATTGAGATGAAAGTTTTCTTAAAAAAAAAAAGATTAAAATTTGATTATGCTTTCTGATCTCCATCATAAAGGGGAATTGTCTTTGCTGGGTTGTTTTCTTCTGTGCATTGCAAAGAGAGAAGGTCTACCTTGCTGTCAAACAGCCTTCTGATGAAACTAAACTGTGCTTCTAAGGCCCATTTTTAATCACTGCCCAACATCAGAAAGCATGGCGAGGGTTAGTGACGGTCACAGGCTGTAAATCTGACCAACTTCTATGACTTCGGGTATAATGCATCCTACCTCGAACTTTGAAGCAACAAAAAAGCGAACTAAGACAATTGATTTGGTGGTAATCTAAATTTCTAAAAAAGATCTGCTCATTTATGTGGTATGCATGTATGTGTCCGTGTGAATGTATGTCCTAGTGTGTGTCCCAGTGTGTGGAGGCCGGAAGAAAGCACCAGGTGTTCCTTACCACTCTGTTCCTTTGAGGCACTGTCTCTTCTGGAACCCGAGGCTGTGTTTCTTGGCCAGGCTGGATGGAAGCAAGCAGACTTATTCAGCAGCCTATTGTCTGTGCTAGCCTTGGAGCCTGGGTCACAGACAGGCATGTGTGGGTGGGATCCGGATGGGTCACAAGCCTGTGTAGGTGGGATCCAGGTGGGTGACAGGCACGATTGGGTGGGATCCAGGATCTGGTCTCTGATTTTCACCATTATGCTGCTCTCAATCCTCGATCCATTTTTATCAGCCACTTACCCTGAGTTTTGTAACCCAAATCAGTGACAGCTAGGGCTGTGTGGTTTTGTTCCCTCGTTGTGATATTCAACATTAAGTTCTAGTGGCAAGGCAACCCTTTGCTCCATTCTTCCTCTATTGTGCAGCCAATTAGGGTAAGAGTTCTAGAGTCCCACACCCACTGGCTGTCGGGGAGGGGCATCTGAAGTAAGTCAGGCTGTGTCTTTCCCAAGGTAACTAAATCCTGAACGCGCTTGAAGCCTGATCTACACTTTTAGTTGGCGGATTCTGCCCGCTAAGTCTGGGGAAGATCCACATTGTCTCATCCATGAAGATGAGCAACACAATGTTTCTAAGGTTAATGGTCATCAAGGCTGCGCCAAAGACGTCCTTCATGAGAGAGAGGAGCCTGGTGTAGGCTTGAGCTTGAGGACACAGTTGGGGAAAACCGATGAGCGTGCCACGGGAAATTAAATCTCCCACGTTTGTGAAGTTGGTGTGTAAGACTGAGGTCTGTGCGTAGAGGCACTGGCTCTTTTTAAAGGTAGAGAGAGGGGGCTGTATGGTGATGGCAGAGGTACCACAGGGAACGAACAGGTGGTGCTCAGTGTTCTTGCGGCTTAGAAGGCAGAACCAGCCATCTGCGAGGCTGAGAGGACAAGTTGTCCTTTTCCAGTTAATGTCTTTGCTAGGCTAGAGCGCTGGAAGAATTTACCAAGACAAAATAATCAACGCTTTGTATGAAACCTCTGTTTGTAAAGTTGGTTGGACATAGCTAGTAGGGTAAAAGCTCCTGAGGTCAGGTGAGGAGGGGCCTGAGTTCACAGAGCCGGTGGGTGACAGTGACGGGGTCTCAGCTTCTCAATGTCAGCATCACACAGTGGCCCGAGGGCTCAGATTGTGGCCATGGTTTCCCTTTAGGACACAATTTATTCACATTCGGGATTTCAATCTCATTTCTCAACAGTGCTGCAGAGTTCAATGAGAACCCTATGTGATCAGGAGGGGCTCTGTGCTTAGGGTTTACCCTATGTGATCAGCAGGGGCTCTGTGCTTAGGGTTTACCCTATGTGATCAGCAGGGGCTCTGTGCTTAGGGTTTACCCTATGTGATCAGGAGGGGCTCTGTGCTTAGGGTTTACCCTATGTGATCAGCAGGGGCTCTGTGCTTAGGGTTTACCCTATGTGATCAGCAGGGGCTCTGTGCTTAGGGTTTACCCTATGTGATCAGGAGGGGCTCTGTGCTTAGGGTTTACCCTATGTGATCAGCAGGGGCTCTGTGCTTAGGGTTTACCCTATGTGATCAGCAGGGGCTCTGTGCTTAGGGTTTACCCTATGTGATCAGCAGGGGCTCTGTGCTTAGGGTCTTCCACTTCCATGACCAAGGCCGGGGTGTGTACCATTAGGTGGTGAGATCTTCACCAGCTCGGTTTCCTTTAGTGATGGAAGTCCTTGGTAACCATGTTATTATTCATGGTAACAATGTGAGTTAATTATTTATAAATTTTCCTCCCAAGTGGATATAATGGAACAGGAATCTTTATGCGAGGGCTAGACAAATGTTGTCCTTCTACCTTATATAATGGAAGGCACTTTCGCCAGTTAAAGATAATTGCTATCATTAAATATTGATAGAGCATAGCCTTTTTTTCTTATTTCTAGAAGGGAGAAAAAAAAAAAAGGAGGAAACAACTCTGAGAAATACAATCATTGTGTCACATCCTGCCCTTTTCCTCCAATGGGAAGTGGGCTTCAAGGAGGAAGAAAACTATTTGGAAGGAAGATATGTTTATTTATTTATTAATTTGTTTGCTTATTTTTTAATAACAGACCTCCCAGGTGCTATTACCTGAGTGGCCAGAGAAAGGCTACATTTTTTTCCAAGCCAGAAGTGAAGGGAGAGTGAAGAGAATGTAAGTGCAATCTCTGACCTTGGGCATGCTGCCCAGAAAAGAAGGCAGAGGAAGCTGGCTTGTGCCGCAAGGAGGAGGATAATTAGGAGAAAGCTCTAAAGGTCTCTGACATCGCTGTATAGACTAGAAAGACGGGATGAAAGCTGGGGGATTTCCAGTGGGAGTCCGCCTTGACTCAGGAAGTCTAAAGAGCGGGGAAGGCAGACAGCAGGATTCTTTCCCGTTGGCGGTGGTTGGCCCCGAGGAAGACACACCCCATGTCATTTTCTTCCTTTCCCAGGTTAACCCGAATAGTTTCGATGTTGATAAATATGAAATGAATTCGTTCACTTACTCCTTCTTTGCAGAAAGGACTTACTGGGACGCCAAGGGCGAGCTTGAAGAGAGGAAAACAACTCTAGGAAGGGAGACGTTAGGTCTCTCTCAAGTGGGAGTAGCGGAGGAGGGCTGCGTGGTTTCTTTGGTGATGGTGTGGGTACAGGAAATTGTAGAAAACAAGATCTCCGTCTCTTTTCTGTAGGGGTGCTTAGCTGTCTCTTCTCCTCTCCCCTTTTCCTTATATACAACCATGAGACAGCCCTAATCACACGAGCAATAGCTTAATAAATACTTGTCCAATTATAAACTGGGCATGGTGGTGCATGGCTGTGGTCAGAGCCCTTCGGAGCTCGGGGTAGGGGGATTTTGAGTTCAGTGCTAACCTGAGCTATCTGGGGATTTTCTGGCCCCCCCAAATGACGATATCACAAAGCTATGGCAACCAACAATCAGAGCAAAGTTTGCTCAGTCATCAGGTGACTCTCTGTTGGTCCCTTTGGTCTTATAACAGTATTGAGGCATGGTGGTGGTCAAGTGCTGTTTAAGGCGCATGATTTAAACATGAAACCCACCAGCATCAAAACCAGAAACCTCCGTGCCTGCCAGCGAAGCATTGCAGTGTTTGGGTGAGGAGCTGCTGTTAACACTCTTTGTCTTTAGGACTCGAAAGGCTGAGACGGTCCAGGAAAAACACATTAGTTTGCCTGGAAATGCTCATGTTTGACTTCAGCACAAGGAAGTCACTGCAAGCTTGTGGCGTGCTCTGTGGGTGCTGATTTCAAATCCGCTCCTGGGAGTACAGAAGACAGGGCCCTGGCTTCTGTGCAAAGAAACACCACCCTGGTGGTAAAAGTGTAGTTGAGAGGGATAGGAACAAAGGGGGCATTACACAAGCGTTGCCAGCCTTGTGATCAGCAGCTGTTGGATGCACCCGTGCAGTGGAGCCCAAGTTCTGAGAAGGGTTCTTGGGGAATGGAGCTTTATTTTAAGAGCCTGGCAAAGATCAGGGCTCTGTCAGTGCCCATAGAAATGGCTTCACTCCATCTTGGCACAAGCCTACCGTATGGCAGGAATAGGGTGTTTGTCTTATTCTAAATAACAACAGACCTGAATCTGAGGTGTGGCTACTCCTGACCTCAAGGCTAGGTGTCCCGCGCTACCGTCTCGCCAGCAAGAACGACGCGGCACACTCAGGATCCTTCTGCAGTAAAGCTTTAATGCTCTTGAGAGGGAGAGCATAAGCTTACAGGACAGAGAGACCCCAAACACACAAAACCCATCCCTTATATAGGCTAGCAGCCTCTGCCTTGGACGTGTCACCCCCTGACTGGCTGCTGCTCATCGGCCCATATGACGCCACGGGAGCGGCAGGGACCCAGGGTTTGACA
Source organism: Cricetiscus sungorus (assembly GCA_030556225.1). NCBI lineage: Eukaryota > Metazoa > Chordata > Mammalia > Rodentia > Cricetidae > Cricetiscus > Cricetiscus sungorus. The sequence continues at coordinate 2,539,245 of JANBXA010000616.1, forward strand.
GTTACCCAGCGCATGCGCATCTCTCCTGTCTACCAACGGTACTTGTAACGGCTCCCTACAGCTAGGGAACGAGAAGTTGGAGCTAAGGTGTGTTTACTGAACCCTTAGAATATGCGAGAAAGAAAAGTCCATTTGTTCCATATACATGACCCTGTGTTCCCTTTTTGGATAAGGTATTTATTTAAGAATGGTGAAAGATAAACTTGTGGCATTTCAGTATTGGCTGAATGATCCGTCCTGACTTCTATTCTGTCTGTCTTTTCTTTATGGTCTGTAGCTAGCCTTTCCCTCATCCACATGCCTCCGTCGGCTGGTTCCGATTACAGCGCCACAAAGACAGCTCTGGGCAGGGCTCCTTACCGATTAAAGAGGAGTGGAAACCTCTCCAGGCAGCTAGCCTTGTCAACAGAGAGGCACATGAGAACTTAACCTTGATGTTAAGTGTGGGAGGTAACAGGATAGTGTCAAATGGGACCCTAGCCTTCAGATTCATGGACGCGGTTTTATTTTGGGTGCTAGAATATGCTTCCTCACAACACAAATTATGCACAAATTACACAAGTCTGAAAACCTGATCATAGAGGACTGAGAGCAGAGAGTGTATGAGATGGTTATTTGTATAACTAAGGAGACCGCACAGGGCACATTATAGATGCAGATACGGGTCCCAACAAATACGACCCACAAGTGGCATGTGTGCGGCTCTGGACTGGCTTGTAAGCGTTTTCATGTACCTCATTTTCCTCAATGTTTCTTACTATCTATTCTTGGGTGCAGATATCAGGTGGGCGTCCCAAGTGTTGTGTAAGTGTCATGCTGTAGCCTGGTGACCACCATTCTGCACTGCGTACCTGGCACTGGGACAGTGCTCGGCACAGAGTGACTCTTTAAAGCAACTCACAACAACAAACAACAAACAATACCATGGTTACTGTTCCATCTGGTTCCTGAGGATCAAGAACCTGGGGCTGCCCTGTCCCATGTCATAGCCATTGGCCTCTTTTCAGAGAGGACAATCCAAGCGCGAGTGAAGAGTGAGCGATAAGCAATAATTATCTGTTGAACACATGGATCATAGAATTTGAAGGAATTAAATAGGTATTATGGATTCTCCTTTAACTCAGGCACGTTCTTCACTGGCAAGGTGTTTTTTTTTTTTTTTTCTTTTCTTCCAAGAACTAATGTAGCTCAGGCTGGTTTCAAAGTTACTAAAGTAGCTGATTCCTCCCTCTGCCTTTATATTCCAACTGTTGGGATCACAGGCATGTACCGCTATACCTGACTCACTGGTGTTACCTTCCCAGGAAGAGAGATTTTAGTGCCTAACTTATGATATTGGGTTCTCTACAGGAACAGAACAGATAGAATACATTTATATCAAAAGGGGATTTATTAAATTGGCTTACACAATACAGTCTGGCTAGCCCAACGATGCAGAGAGGGTGGATATCTTTGTCCTCCCAACCTAGTGTTTAAAGCGTGGAGGAGTTCAGGAGAGTCACAGGAGCTACGTATGTGAGCTTGCCAGGTGTAGAGTGAAAGCAGGCGAGGCCCAGGGCAAAAGGTCCCCACTGTGGTCCCCTCCACCAGGACTTCTGTCAGAAGGAGCTGCTCATGCGTAGGGTGGATTTTCCCCGAGTCATCGGATTAAGAAAATCCCTGACAGGAATGTCCAACAGCTTTAGTCAATTCCAGACGTGATCAAGTTGACAGCCAAGACTAGCCACCACAACTATGCATAGGCAACTATGAAAAACTTCCAAAGTTGACCATTCTGCACTTGCCTTTTATTGGTAGAATTCTGGCAGATTGCTTGGACACAAGTATGAATCATATATTCTCCTGTCTCAGAACATTTCTAGGAGTTCTTTTGGGGAGGGTAAGGCAACACTTTCCATATGTCAGGATAGCCACAGGAACAGCCAAATTAGAACATATAGATTTTACAAGTGTGTGCACGACAGATCTCCGCTCCGTATTTATTTTGAAATATTTATTTTTATTTTATGGGTGTTTTGCCTGTGTGCATGTCTGGGCACTATGTGTGTGCCTGGTACCCACAGAGACCAGAAGAAGGTGTTGGATCTTCTGGAACTGAAGTTACAGATGGTTGTGTGCTGCTGTGTGGGTGCTGGGAATAGAACCTGGGTCCTCTGGAAGGGCCCCCAATGCTCCAAACGACTGAACTATCTCTCCAGACCCAATATTTATTTATGTGTGTGTGTGTGTGCGTGCACAGATGTGTGAATATATATGAGCATGTGTAAGTGTTGCTGTTTGTGGATCCCAGAAGAGTGAGCGTATCAGATCCTTTGGAGCTGGAGTTGCAGGCATTTTGTAAGCTGCTCTGGGTTCTGGGAGCCAAACCCTCAGGTCCTCATGATAGAGCAGCAAATTCTCCATCCCTGATAGAGATACCTTGAACGTTACACTATTGTCGAAATTAGCTGGCGTTTTTGTTGGAAACGTCAGTAAGGACCATGCAGCAAGGCTGACATTTTTAAAGCGGACGTTTTGCCCATGGAGTCAGTCTCTACAGCATTCCTTCGCTTTGAGCATGCTCATGAGAGCTCCGATGTGAAGCGTGAGCAACATCTTAGGATAGCTGCCTGGTGGAAGTGAAGGGCTTCACCTTCCAGAACGACGGCTCACATGCTCTGCAGCCACGCAAGCCAAATTCTCAGTGTTGGATGCAGACTTCTTAAAAGAATGACTTTTGAAGAAGGCGTTTCTCCAGACAGCAGGCTTAGGCACCCATGTGGTCGGTGGTATCACCACAGCCCTTATGGAGGGTGGCAAATCTTAAACGCTTTTGAGAAATAGAAATCTAATACTTAATATTTTATTAATAAGCACCTTTAAAAGATCATTGCAGCCTCGGGGTTTATTGCAAAATGAAATCATTACTGAATAATAAAACACGACGTTATAAAAGACAAAAGCGTTTTGATATGGGCTCTCAGGGCACATTCTGTGAGATAATATGGAAACACTGTTCGGACTCTGATATGTTCTAAGACTTCCCACGTTTTGCCTCTCGTGGGTTAAGAGGAGGGCAGGGTGTGTGTGCACACAGGGCCGGCACCGGTGAGGTTAAGCTCCTCACCTGCTGGTTCAGCTGTCTCTTTACCAAGTTGCCACCAGAGGGCGCAATAGCGACCGGCTCCCACAGCCTGGCAAGTGGTTGCGTGGCATTTATCGTATTTGGAAGCGAATATAAGCACCGTCACATTTTTTCTTGGAAGTAAGTTATTCATCCCGTTGCTTGTTTATCATCTTTCGATTTTAAATCAGATATTAGATAGTCCGCCGTGTGTGTGTGTGTGTGTGTGTGTGTGTGTGTGTGTGTGTGTGTGTGTTTCAGGAGGCTAAATGAGAATTACGCAGAAATTGCAAGCACAGAGTGTCAGTTTATCAAACGCATCTCGACTTTAAAAAGAAGCCTGAGTGTAATTTGTACTGCCCATAAGCTCAGGGTGGGGGTGTGGCCGTCCACCCGAGGGCAGTTGGCTCACTAGGTGCCACACCAGTTAAGAAAGCTGACGCCCCCTCCTCCCAGAGACCACCAATTGTCTGCAGTTTCTCAGGAAGGGCTCAGGAGCCCTTCCTCACTCCAAGCTCTGGCTTTTTACAATCCTTCTACCCCTAAAAACACTCGGAGGTGAGTGAGCAGGCTTGACTGGTCCTCTCCCAGGACAAGAGCCATTTTTTCCGTGTCACGGAGGGGCGCCTCTTGAGTTCAGCCCGTGCTGTGCTGGAAGCTTCCCTCTTTGCTTCAGGCTGAGCTCTTCCTGAGCACTCTGGGCCCTTTCCTCTGCTCACAAAGGGGTGGGGGTGGGGGTCACTTTGTGAGCAGAGGAAGGCAGCCCGCAGAAGGCTGCAGGAGACCCAAGCCTTAAGCCTCCACGGCTTTGTTTGAACGCTGAACTCGGATCTTCCTGAAGTCCACTCCTGGGTCTTCCCGTCTTAGGAATAAGTGTCTTCTCCTGTTCCCGCAATCAGGCTTCAGGCGAGTTCCTGAATAGTAAGTGGGATGTATGAGGGCCCTCCCCCTCCATGGCCTGGCTCCTTCCCTCACGCCTCTGGCTCCGTCTCGTCCTCCGTATCTCACTTCTCAACCACAACACACTGGCCCATGAGCATCCAGGACTAAGCATCTGTGTCCGACATTTCAAGAACGTAGTGTCCCTTTCCGGGTGCAGTGAGGGACCCTGTAGAGACTTCGGTTCGTTTAGGAACGATTCAGCCAGTTGATTATGCCCGTGCCCCTCTGCCCTTGCACGTGAACGGCGCACGTGAGGTGTATAGGAAAGGCGTCGAGGGACAGGATAGGCAGCAACTCCGTGCTCTTGATTCTGTCTGGACTGCGACGTGACTCTGCCCGCTCTTCGCCATGCCTTGTACGGCCCTCTTCTCCCGCCGCCGTGCCATTTCGGGAGCTCTGTCTTTCTGGTCCCGTCCCACGTCACCTTGGCGTCACCAGGGAGCACGTTGAGTCTTGCCTTTCACCTTTTCGTAGCTGTCTACCTCGCTTCCACCCTTCACACGCACGGTATTCATGTGCTCAGCATTTCCTATGGCTGTTACAAAACGTATGTGTACGTAGTGTATTGCCACACACACCAGCAACGCCTGCGGTTCACAGGGACAGAGCTGTCAGTTTGGGTTCAGATGTTGAAATGAGTCTTTAGTTTTTACCCGTTAGGATGCCTTGTGAAGGGTGCCTTGCCTAGTCTGCTGCTCCCCCACCACTGCCACACCTACTTCTCCTTCCTTGGTGTGATCATTCCAATTTGCCCACATCGACATTCCAGCGGACGGCGTCAGACCTACAACACGTATGGGCAGCGCAAACTGGTGAGGAAAGGGTGAAGTTAGGCGGTGCTGGTAAGAAGTAGGGAGAAGTTCGGGGTGAGTATGAGCTGCTCCGGGTCTGAAGTGCTTCATGAATCCATAAAGACATTATATTAAAAAAAGGCTGGTGGAGAGATGAAGATGAGCGCACTCCCGGACAGCTGGTTGTGAACTGGTACACAAGCATCCTTCATGCTGTACCACTCTCTATCTGTGAATAGTGCAGAGTCTAGATTCGTCAACAGAACTATAGAACGTTACTGTTGGTCAGACGCTACAATCACGTGGTCCCAGTCTCTTTCGTGTATAGAAGAGAAATCAGAAGTTAATTCTGCCCACCGCAGTGTCTTCTTCTGTGGATACTTAACATAATGAAGGCTGGGTGCAGAGCAGGAACATTGGGAGGGCGTCGGCCTTGGAGGCAGAGGATACGTGATTTGGTAGCAGCTCTGCCATCCTCTATCTGTGTGACTTTTAGGGCGTCCGTTTCCCTTTAAGCGTCAGTAACCTCTCCTGTAGACTAGAAAAAGCTAAGGTCTTTCCTGCCTGTAAAGGCTGATTTCTTTGTTAGCCTAGCGTTTCCTCAGACTTTACTTTGTGCCACAATCTATATGGAGCGCACAATCATGTGACATCTTGGAGTAAATTCTGAGGGTGACTCTAGATGACAATTAAGTGGCCTACTCAAGGTCATTGGACTCAGATGTTTGAGGACTGAATCCACAGCACGATCGAGAGATGGAGGACGAGTGTGTGTGAGTGTCTACGTGGGCATCCATAGGTTCACAAAGTCAAGCATCTCCTGAGTCTACAGTGCTAATGAGGGAGCCTAGTAACAAAGAAGCTGAGAAATGCTGGTTTGAGTCATAAGAGCAGAGAGTAGATTTTAGATAAGTTTATTGACTCATGGCGCCAACTAAAGTTTTTGTGCAAAAAAAAAAAAAGAGCTTTTTTTTTCTCATTGAGGAAGCCAGGCTCTTAATGCACAGATCTCAGAGTGCCTACCAATCACTCTGGCTCCATGAAATGCCTTTGTTCAGTGTTACTTACAATCAAGCTTCCCTGATTGCTTGCTTGAGTTAAAATATTTTTCTCCACTCTCATAAAAAAAGAAGCTAAAAATAATAAGCAATATTATAATAGGCGATTCATAATCAGAGAATGGATTTAAGATCTATTATGACAGGCAAGCAAAAGTGAGATTTTAACGAATGCTTTCAAGCAATGCTCTGCCTGTCGGATTCCTCAGGAGCCCGACAGGTTGTCATTTTTAAAAGGCTTTATATTTTGAGCTGTCACTGGGCTGGATGTGATGCTGTCTAGTCTTCCCTGTGAGCCCATACCTTGGAGCTGGTACCTGTGGCTTTCGGTCTCCCGAGGAAAACCTTGAGAGCAGAACTTCTCGGAGTGGATGGCTCTTTCAAAGCAGGAATACTCAAACTCCCTGAATACTGGGGGGATACTTTGCATAGAGTAGAAGTCATAGATCTTACCTCCAGTGACTCTGTGATATCATTATTCATACTTAGATACACAACAGTTTTACTACCCTTCAATGTCTAGTCAAATCCCCCAACATAAGACAACCACTTTAGCTACGATTTCTTCTTGCCTCTTTCCCAACACCCCTTAAATGAAATAATACAATATTTGCATTTTATGTGCTTCCCTCTGGTCAGAAGTGCTCTGTTCTGAGATTTACCCATGCCGTTACGTGTCTCTTCCTTCTAGTTACTTGCTAATAAGCGTTTTCTGTCGTGAGAGTATGCAACGGTTTGTCCTTTCTCCAATCTGTTGGTGGACGTTTGGATTGCTTCCAGGTTTTGACTGTTACGAATAGAAGCACTATGAATATTCATGTACAAATGGTTTTGAAGACATATGTGTCTAGTTCTCCTGGGTATAGAACCAAGAATTGAAATGGCCACACCACAGTGTATGCGTGTGCCAAGCATCCTGGCCACTAAAAACCACAAAAGATTGTCCAAGAAAATTTCTGATGTTTTGCTAATTACGTATAAAATCTTGAGCCAGGATGATCTCCATATCCAGGACCCTATTTGGTTTTGGGGAGCTTGGCTATGAATCACTCATTTCCTGGAGGACATCCACTTAGCTAGACGGTTGGTTACTAACAGACTGGCCCATTGTTAATGAATTTATCAGAACTCTGCGGAGAGCACTAGATATCTATGTCCAAAGTGTGGGTGGCAAAGGAGATTTGGTTTTATAAAACAGAGCAGCCAAATGAGGAGGCAGACATGTGAGCAGCTCCAGCATCAATGGAAACAGATGCACGTGCATGCCTGAGAAGCAGCAGATAGAGTTTATATCCACCTGGGAGTGTAAAGCAAGGTCTCCTAGAGACAAGTAGGGGTTCAGCAGGTAGGGCTTGGGCAAAGCCATCTATCTTTCTTCTCCTGACTGAGTACAGGGGTTCAGACAGAGGAGGAGGAGCCAATTAAAGTGGGGAGCACGGGAGCGAGCACGTAATTTTCTTATTGTGCACCCACCAGTGAATAGTATTATCAGAGGTGAGTGATTAGCAGCAGGAAGAGATGGCAAACTGGTGTTCAGCGGTAACATCTCAACTTTTGGTGGGCCTCTGTAGCCTGGGGAGGCCGCTAACTAATGCCCTTGCCCCTCACTTTTAATACTGCCTGGGTGCTGAGGCTCGCTGGGTCCCGGCTATTGTGTTGCAAGAGATGTTAGGAACGGGATTTCTAGTCCCTGATTTTAGACTTGAAGAAACTCAGTGACTAGCTCAGTGCGCTCTGCGGGGCCGGGGCCAGTGTGTCTGTCTCGGGACCGGCAGTGACGTAGGTAAAGGCAAGTGAATGACTAGACCCGTGGAGAATGGTGGTGACCCAGGAGGAAGGGAGACAGTAGGGCTGGATTTTTTTAACACTTAGAAGAGAAGGCACCTGGACAGAGGTCCAGTAACAGGCTGCTGCCCCTCGTTTTCACAGATTTCACTCAATGCGGGCCAGGCTTAGCTTTTGGGAACTGAACCCCTCTTTATTTTCATCTGCTTTGCGCCTTTTATTTTCAAATAACAAACCTATTCCCAGAGCCCTACAATAACGTGGTTACAGATGCTGTGGCTCATCCCAACTCATGGTCCCATCGCCTGTAGTGGGAGGTGAGGCTTCTGGGAACCCCGGTTTCCCTGGTGAGGCTTGGGTTCTTCCCCGACCCACATTCTGTGGAGCAGCAGGAGACTTCGTTTCAGATCCGTGGTCCAGACGGTTTGAGAGAGACATAGGGACAGAGTGGAGTCTGCACATTTGTAAGCCCAAGCCTTCAAGACACATCTGACATAGTCCTGGTTTGCTTTCTGTATTTCAACTCTAAATCCCCTCTCATTTCTCCTTGGCTTTATAACAGTCCAATGGGATATGTGCTTGAACAGAGTTTTCAGAAAAACAACCACCAACAGAAACAGCCACAACAGTATGAGACCAAAATTAGAGCAGGAGAGAGACTTTTCCTTCTGTTCAGGTCCAGGTGGATCATCAGAGATGCACGGTCTGTCTCCCTTTCTTATCGGACCTCAGGGGATCGCTCTCTATGACTTGGGTCTTAAACCGCCCTCAGGTCCCACTTATTGAAAGCTTGCTTCTCGATGCAATGGTGTTCAGAGAGATGTGGGCCTTTGGGGGGTTACTGTGTCGTGAAGGATCTGGTCTGATGAATAAATAGATTAATGCTTTTTTTGGGTTTGTGCTTGGTATAGTATTGGGGGAGATACTAAAAGCAAGTTTTTTCCCCAGTCACTATAGTATGAGAAGCTTTCTTCCACCACGTGTTTTCAACACAATTTTCTACCTTAAAGGTCCAAGACAACGGGGCCAAGTGACCGTAGACAGAAGCCTATGAAATTATGACCAAAAATAAAAAGTTTTCTCTGAGGTCCTCATCTCAGGTATTTTGCTGCAGTGACGGATAACTAACAGTCATGGGGCCACCTTGTGGTCCGAGATGGCTGGCTCTCGTTCAAGGTTCGCAGGAGGGAAGGGCAGAGAGCGAGAACTACCCCTTACCGCCATGGCATGTCCTACCATGGCATGTGCCAGCTGCCCACACACACACACACACACACCACCAACATGTCACTTACATGAGTGTGGGTAATAACTTTTTTTTTCTTTTCTCTTTTGTTTGGTTTTCCGAGACAAGGTTTCTCTGTAGCTTTAGAAGCTGTCCTGGAACTAGCTCTGTAGACCAGGCTGGCCTCGAACTCACAGAGATCCTCCTGTCTTAGCCTCCCAAGTGCTGGGATTAAGGGCGTGTGCCACCACCTCCCGGCCTGAGTCAGGGTAATAAACATCTCTACTCCAGGTAGCAAAGGATGCAGCTTAAAGTTCAGAGACTGCAGCACTCTCTGCCTGATATTTTCTCTCTTTCTCAGTGACTCGGCCAGATGGACATTGTCGCCTCCTTATTTGTGCACATTATCAAGTACACAGTAGTAAGACCACCCAAGGAGAGACAACAACCCTGACCATAGACTTCTCACAGACCCAGCATTTTCCCTGGTGCTCAGTGAGGGCCTCAGTGAATGTTTGCTGCTTTTGTTTTTGCCACCACAAACACTGTAAAGCAGTTGTTTCTTTCTTTGGATTCCCCCCCCCACCCCCTTTTGGTTCCTGTTGTCCCAGCTTCAACAACTGCTGGTTCTTTCTTCTTGTACTGCAGAATGATCTCAACCGTATGACAAGATCGTTTCTCTCCCAGACAGGAGAGCCTACTTAAATGTTTGAATTGCTCTGGTCTGCACTGCTTTTCAAAGTGAATTTAGGCAGTGGCGTGTGAAGGGTAACAGATATGCCCGATTCTTAGTAACTGGACGGGCCTCTCAGTGCAGTCTTGTTGGTCAACCCAGGGTGGTACGATTGATTCAGGGGAGGGCAGCCCAGTTCAACAGTTCTCTTCCTTCTGCACTAGAGGCCATGAGTGTCTTTCTTTTCTGTGTGAGGGAGGTGGTGCGCAGTGGATTAACAGACTTTGATTTCTGTGGAGCCAAGGGTTATGCGGTTATAGGGAAAGTGACAAGGAGAAATTGTTGGATTAATTGGCGACTCACTCACTCATGCAGACGCGGGCGTAGAGGCAGCGCGTAGCAGTTGCGTATTATGTGAATGACAGCACCTTTATTTTGCTGTTATAAAAAATCACCTTTCCCCACACCCGATAAAGTACCACAGACAGCAAATTAAATATCAATTTTCAGCAATTCAAGAGGGTTGTTTCCCACTTACCCGTCTTCCTGGAGCCACTTAGACATGGCCTGACTGACGGGCCTCAGAGCCACAAGTATTTTAAAGGAACACTTTACACAGTTAGCACAGTTTGCTTACCACACTAGTTTCTTTCCAAAGAAAATACAAGTTTTAAGCTGAAAAGAATAGAGCTCTACAAGTAGCAACCATTTATTGAGTCCAGGTTGGTTTGTTTCCTGCCCCCACCCCACCTTTCCAAATAGTTTGCAAAGACCTGTGCAGCAAAACTATTTCCACAAGCCTCAGCCTCCGCTTTACCCTGGGAGAAGTGGGGATATCGGGATCCATACTCTGGGAGCCATGCTGCAGCTGCCTGGGACACAGGAGATGGTACCCATCCACCTGCGTTTCATTCTCTGCTCCTCTGCATGCACGCCTGGCCTTCCCTCTCAGGCAAAAGTACTTAATCTGATTTCAAATTACTACCTGAAAACTAATATTAACAGCAATAATACCTAACTCTGGGGATTGCGGCCATGAGGATTAAAAATAAACATGAACTGCATTCATCTAGTCTCCGAGGTACAGATGCCACAACAAGGGCTTGCTATGATTTGTTTTAGTATTCTTCTATGAGGTTTATTTGTTTTTAAATCGTTGACTGGACGTGAGCATTAACTGGAGGCAGACAACTCCTCTGCCTCTTGCCACCCTCAGATGACCAGAAAGCCCGATGCAGTTGCTGGTAGAGCATCCACCTGTTAGGATGGATGCATGGATGCATGATGTGAGAAGCAGTGGATAAATGGATGCATGGATGCATGGTGTGAGAGGCGGTGGATGGATGCATGCATGCATGCATGGTGTGAGAGACAGTGGACGGATGCATGCATGCATGGATGCATGGATGCATGGTGTGAGAAGCAGTGGATAAATGGATGCATGGATGCATGGTGTGAGAGGCGGTGGATGGATGCATGGATGCATGGTGTGAGAGGCAGTGGATGGATGTATGCATGCATGGTGTGAGAGGCAGTGGATGGATGCATGCATGCATGGTGTGAGAGGCAGTGGATGGATGCATGCATGCATGGTGTGAGAGGCGGTCTCATTGGAATCCAGCATGCGCTGTAGAGCTCAGGGCTTAGATCTTGGCTCAGCCACTCTTAAGCTGTGTGTGACCTTGAGTAGGTCACTTACCCTTCCGAGGCACAGTTTAGTTACCTATGGGGCAATTAACGAGGGAAAGGATGGAAAGCATGTTGTATTGCACAGGGTTTGATGTGCTTAGTAGAAGGTAGCTTTCAATTCATCTAAAAACTTAGAGTGAGAAGGGGGTTGACCTAGTCTGCCTCACACCGGGAGGAAAGGGCTCATTTTCACCTTACCGCTTGCAGTCTGTCCTGAAGGGAAGCCAGGGCAGGGACCTGGAGGCAGGAGCAGACGCAAGCAGAACCACTGAGGAAGGCTACTTTCTGGTTTGCTCACGCTGCATACCACAACCCAGCACCTCCTGCTCAGGACTGATATCACCCACAGTGGGTTGGGTCCTCCCCTACCAACCGTTAATGAAGAAAATACCTCACAGACTTGCGGTGGCCGCTCTGATGGAGCCATTTCCTTAGTGTGTGCCCTCGTCGTTAGTTAACAAAATCTAACCAGTGCTGGCTTAGGTCACTTACCCCCCGCCCCCCGCCCCCCAACTATATATTTTCCTCCCGGTGTAAAGTTAAAACGAAGCAAAGCAAATTCTTTGCTGAAATAATGTCTCAAAAACTGCTAACATTTTTCATTTCACGTTTTAACTAGTTCAGATGAACTCTTGAGAGCGCACGGGAAGCCCGTTAACAGATCAGTCCAAAAGGCATCCGAGGTCCAGGGAGAGGAGCATTCGGCTGACAGAGCCAAGTCTCAATCGCTTGAGAACCAGACCTCACTGTGGGGTGGATCTAGACGCTCAAATCACTGCTTGGATATATTTCTTTTACTTTTAAAACGGTTGTTTATTTCTGCAGTTTTACTCAGAGACAGATATGCATTAAACTGTATACAAATTTAAGCTACCGATTGATGGCTGTCGATAATGTGTCCTTAGTTGTGTACCGTATGCTCGTCACTCCCCAGGGGTGGGCGCGTTATCCCGTGCGTGGGACTGTTCTGCAGCTGTAGTGAGTACTATTCTTTGCATAATGGATTGCATCAACCAGTATTTATTGCACTTGATATGCAGGGCTGCGTGATAAACTCAGAAAGGAATCTAAAGTAATACTTTAAAAAAACTGTCTTAAGTAAATGGGTGGCTTTTTATTTTAACCCAGTTCAAATAATTACCCGGCAGTGGAAGTAAATCACTCTGGTAGAACACAATATGAAAAGTGATGGCGGAGAACCGAGTTCCTTCAGACTGAGAATAGCGCGGGCTCCTGCTCTGCCCTTCGCCTCCCTGGCTTCCCAGCATGCCCTGCGGCTCTACTACTCTGCCCCATGAACCAACGTAAGCTTTCGGAGAAGCCTTCTTGTCATTTCTCACTGCTTCTCGTGTGAGTCGCTGGTCATTTTGGGGCAGATGTCAAGGGCAAAATTAGGATGTTCATAAGTGTTAACTCATGATAAAGAATTTCCAGTTTCCTGTACTGATTTTGCTTTAAATTGTTTAAGTCTCAAAAACACACGAAAATTATAGGAATAAAACAGACCTTAGGAATTGTGAAAAGTTAGTATATTATAATAATACATTATCGTAAACAGATGTAAACAATATTCATAATTACGCCTCTAACGTGTAAATACCATTAATATCAAGGCATATGTTTTGTTGGGAGGACTTCGAGTGACGTGTGATCTGGGTACTGAAACATGCAGTGTTCTCTCTCTCTTCCTTCCTTCCTTTCGTTCTCTCTTTCTTCCTTTTTTTTTTTTTTTTTTCTTCTTGAGACAGGGTTTCTCTGTATTGCTTTGAAGCCTGTCCTGGAACTCACTCTTGTAGATCAGGCTGGTCTCAAACTCATGAAGATCCCCCTGCCTCAGCCTCCCGTGTGCTGGGATTAAAGGCTTGGGCCACCCCCCTGGCTTTAATTTTCTTTTTTAAGAATTATTTTCATTTGTGTGTGGGCGTTTTGCTTGCCCTTAACCACTTGTTAATAGTCAACGGAATATAGTGCTAAACCCTGTGTTAGCTTT